>JASGXE010007791.1:0-19428 GCA_030068105.1 Sinentomon sp. SZTP_YWyxl
ATGGCCCCAAAAAAGTTTCATGCAATAAGCCGTTCAGGATTCCTGTCGAGATGGTGTCAATTGCGTCGCCCATCAATCATTTTTGAAGACTCACTCGCATTTCATGGCGTAAATGTCAGAGGAACATGCTCTCCAAAAACGAGAGTGTGTTGATTCGAGCGGATATCTCCATAATTTTTACCAGAAATAAGGCGGGGACTTCCATGTCTGGTGAGTGCGTTGTAAAATGATGCACACGCCAGTGCAAGCTGCTACGATGCACCTTCCCAGCAAACAGTGTAAATCCAAATGGAAGTACGACATCTAAGTGGATGCTGGAGCGATCTTGTTGCTGCAGCGATCCCGTTCGTGTCCGCAAATCGTTTGGTCCAATGTTCGATTAGGCCAAGCGTCCACGTCGGGCACGCTTCGGGAAATCCGGTTAGGTGTTAGGTTAGGTTATGTTATGTTAGATCCAGGACATGTCGGTAAATAGAACGCATTGGACCAAATGACTGACCAAATGGACTGTAGACTGCAGTAGACCAAACGACTGATCAAGTGAAGTGGACCAAACGAATTGCTAGCCAAACGAACCAGACAAGGCAGGAGTGCCCGCCCACTTCTCTCACGTTCACAGCATTTTGTGTGCGTCCGCGCGTCAAAAGAAGTGTCCTTTAGGCAGGCCCAATTCACTTGAAGTGAAAAACAGATAACGAATCTTTATCGAAAGGATGTTTTATCCTTACCTTTGGCAATGGCTGAGCATCTACACAGTGCATCCCTCCAATTTCAACAACCCCAGGTGGCAACGTCATTGGTGGCTTGCTGCTGAGGTGAGTGTTTATGAGAAATAAAGAGGTTTCCTTTACAACATCAGAAAAGTCGACGTAGCTTTCTCCAAAGAACTTCAGAGCAACTTCCTTAATCCTTGGAACGTAGATGAAATCGTAGACAATGGTAGTGTACAGATTGAGAATCGCATTCCGGAATCGATCTGGGAAGGACATCGGTACCTTGAAGCCGCCGAAGAAGTTCGGTGTGACGGCAGGCATGTCTGGGAAACCGATTCTAGCGCTGATCCATGGCGGAACACCCATTGTGAAGACCATGGCAGTGGTGGATATGTTCAGTGCATTTCCGAACGAGAAGGCACATTCGTTCAAAAATCCGTCGAAGATTATGAGGTCGAAACCGGCTGGCTTTTCATCACGTAGTTTAGACAACAACTTCTCGTTGAATACGATTCTGTCGCAAACTTTTGCTGTTTCCACCATGGTTTTCTTTACATGGGCGTAGGTTCCAGACTTACGGTCACCGTAAGGGTCCAGGGATCCCGCTACAGGGTCTTCGAAAACTGATCGGACATTCGCCATAAACACCTCCCTCACATTGGTCTTTGGTTTACTCGGATACCCAGAGTAAACCGTCAGATTGTGACCTCTCTCCGCAAGTCCTTGGATCAGAGGGTTGAAAACATTTCTGTGACTGTGACTCGAAATGGGAAGCATGAATAGAATGTTGTAGCCGCCGCACACACCTTTGAGGCCGATCAACACCCCAAGGATCGCCGAAACCAGAACAGTATTTCTCACAAGCATCATGAGTTTAATTCATAGTTTCATCTCATTAATCATCCATGATCCAAATATTCACCAGTAACATATTCCAACAGCTTGTTCATGCTAGGCAGCTAAAACAGCAAAACAAAAGGTAGAAAATATTCGGCCGAATGCACCAAAGCCACTAACCCCCAACCCTAACCCTAAGCTTGAAAAAAGTCAATTCCATGTTCAGATGCATCTTTCTCAACGATGGAAAAGGAATAGGTACTGTTGTGCATAGAAATCAAAATTTTCAATCAAATTTTCCAATTTTCTACACTTTTGTATAGAAATCTGTTGGAAAATTTGAATTTGATTTCTATGTATAGTTCCGCCAAACCAAGATTGAAATTTTACAAATTAGAAATTGCATCAAGTTCCCAACATTCCGGCTAAATTCAGGCGGGGTGCATGGCCAACCTAATGTCATTTGAGAACTCTCATGACATTACGTTAGCCATGCACGCTGCTGCCAAAACGTCGTACGACCTTACAGATCTTTGCTCAATTACAGGTTTGTAAAATTTCAATCTTGGTTTGGCGAAACTATACTGAAAGGTTCAAGACCAACACTACGCGCGTGAACTCTCTTGACCCGCGCCGATTAGCAATTCCAGTTCAGGTGTTGTGGTCCGACTGCAGGGTGTTCTTGAACTTGCGAAAATGACGATTCCCATTATGTCCATCAGGCGAGTTTATACTTTCGCTGCTTACAATTCCGATAACGTCGCGAAGGTCATTCATGTGTTCTTTGAAGGTCTTCTGTACTCGCTGATACCGCTCTGTGTGCATTGCTCGCGGACTCCTGGAATATTGCTTGGTTAGTCGAGGTGGTGCGCTACTCTGACGAATAGCGTGTAGAGATTTTGGTTCTCCTGATGGGAAAAATCACCGGAGTGGAGCCGAGGTGAGCCAGGTGTTTTTTACAGGTCACCCTGATCGCCCCCCAGCCTGCTGTTTCTACAATTTTAGACCTTCTGCAGAAGTTTCGTGCAACATTATCTGTGTAGGATGTCTCTCGGAAGGGAGTCGGAAAAACGGCTTCGGATGAGGCCACATCTGCTGTCTTTTTAACTGCCTTTCAAGTGCACCCGAAACCAGCAGAGTGGGTCAGGAGGCCGGAATATGAACAAGTCCAGAGTTCTTCACATTCTCCATTAAAACAAATACCGTCCAAAAAGGTCATTCGTTCGATTTGAACGACCCTGTATCACAGCGCTTAATTACGCATTGCGAAAAAACACAACTCAGGTCAAACGAGTTCACGCGCAGTGTTGGTCTTGAAGCTTTGTGTATACAGTACGTTTGTTATAACGTGCACGTGCTGCATGATTTTTACGCGCTTTATCAGCGTCTTCAATTTTGCCACCTTTGCTGCCATTCCATTTCGGCTGCTGAAAAGTGGATCATTCAGGCGTGGTGCAGGGTGCACTATCTTTTTGAGGGGTATATTCAAGCGTTGCATAAATGCTAGTTTTTAGCCCCTTCAAAACAGCGATTCTGTTGATTCCACAAGCACCTGCCAGGTCTTGGATATAGTAGGTACGTAAGAGCTCGGATTGTTCTGCGAATAAAGTGAGGCAAGCACACAACGTTCATTGTCGTCATCAGTCACTGTCGTCATCAGTGGCACTTCTTGCACGGCCTGGCCTAGAAGGTCGCTGAAATTGCCCACGGCTACCAACTTTGGATAGTTCCGTACGGCAGTTGTTCGATGCGGGTCAAGTCGTCGTGGAAGTATGGATGTCTATAATGGAACAAAGCTGCAGCTTTCATCGACTTATCTCTTGAGAGACATGTTGGCCCCGAAGGTCGAAAGCAACGCATCTTCGACTCCCATGTTTTCCGGCCCTATACCTATTCCTGAGAATGCCCAAGCTTCCGCTAACACCAAGCTCGTAAGCTTCCGCCCACTTCCTGCAGTGTTCATAACCAGCAGAACTCCAGCAGAACTCAAGCAGAAAAAGCTACTGATAAAAAACTGGACCACCTAGTACTGAGGCTATAGGTGCTGTTGTCATAACCTTGAAAACTCGAGCAGCCAGCAGTCAGGCAAGCAATTAAATTAAAAAAATGATACGAAAAACAGACGAGCCGAGCTCTCTCATTGGCAAAAGGTAGACGACCAGTGGTCAAGCATGTGCACCGATTTTCAGCCTTACAGTATACAACAGTATTCCTTTTCCATCGTTGAGAAAGGTGCATCTGAACATGGAATTGACTTTTTAAAGCTTAGGGTTATAGGTTAGGGTTCGTGACTTTGGTGCATACAACCGATTGTGTTCTTTCGTGGATTTTAGGCGCACATGTGAATAGGACGTAACCTAGCTATTTCTGGATTCGTTTTGCGAGATAAATACTTTTCGCTGGGTGCTCCGAAAATACAATTTACACAGAAAAAAATGTGACAACAAAAATCGTGGGTTAAGTCATTTATACGGGGGGACACAATTGCACGGCAACAGGGAAACATTTTAAAGAAATCAGCAGTACCCTTAGCCGTGCAATAGTGTCCCCCCTTTGGCACCAGCATACGGCACAGGGTGTGCCTTATTTCTTCAGTCGGTTGAGATAGGTTAATTAGGCGCTTTGGATAGGTAAGGTATATGTTCGGTTTGGTCGTTAGGTTAGGTTAGGTTAGAGTAGGTTTGGTTAGGTTAGGTTAGGTTAGGTTAGGGTTCTCTGTGCAGTGTGCCTTTACTAAAAACAACCAAATGAACCAACACGAAAAACAACCACGACGCAATCCAATGCAATCTGACCTGACCTGACCTAACCTAACCTAACCTAACCAAACCCAACCTAACCTAATGACCTAACCGAACCAACCGACTTAACTTAACCAATCCAAAGCGCCTAGTTAACCAATCTTATAGCCGACTACCCACCCTCCAGAGAAATAAGGCACACCCTGTGCCGTATGCTGGTGCCAAAGGGGGGACACTATTGCACGGCTAAGGGTACTGCTGTTTTCTTTAAAACGTTTCCCTGTTGCCGTGCAATTGTGTCCCCCCCGTATAAATGACTTAACCCAAAATCGTATAATGAAAAAGAGATGGTTCGCAATCCGCATTTTTCCACTTACTTTTGATGAAACTCAGCAACATTGACTCGCAAAGCTGCAGCGATGTTTCCATCTGCATTAATCATTTGGTCTCAGAAAATTAATTTTGCATGCAAGACTTCCAGGTGATTTTGTACAATGTGACAAGATAACAGTCCTAATTGCGAGATTTCTGGCTTTGAGACATTACAACCAACAGAATGTGTATTTATTTGTCTATTTTTATTTCACTCGGATGGCCGCATCCGTGTTTTGAATTGCTCGCATCTTTGTTTGTGGGCTTTTGTCGCCGTCTCCAAACCGCACTCGTATGCGCACACAATGATTTGTGAATTGATGGACCCATGCACTCACAGGGTGGTGAAACTCCTGAATCGCACATGAATAAGAAATTTTTGTTTTAGTTAAGGACGGGAACTCGGGGAGGATTTTCCCTGCCAGAAAAATGTCTTTTTTGACAAGATTTTGTGGAAAATCCACAATTTTTTTATCAGAAACGGACCTGAAATTTCGAAATTTCTTCAAGTTCAGGGGGACCCCGTCCAGGGAGACCCCCTGCTAGGGGCTCTGCCCATTGAAACCCCGCTGGGGCGCTGCCCCAGACCTCGTACACTGCTGTAGTCTGCAGTGTACGGTGTCTGGGGTGTCCCCTGTGCACATCACACGACCCCAGACACCCCTCCAAAACGTATATTCCCACATCGTCCCCCACAATATTCAACCCAAATCTGCGCTCTTGACCGCGTTTCCAAAGGTCCAAAAAGGACCAGCGCATGTGATTTTTTTTTCTTAAAACCGCATACCGCAATAAAAAATTTGTTAAAGCAGGGTCGGATCCAGAAGCGAAATTCAGCAGTTGCCTGGTTGCGAAAGAAAACGAAATCACGTCCGGGAACTTGGCTACTCTACATGACAGGTCTTCGGAACTGTTTCACACCAGAAACACGTGATTAAAAAGTGTGCACCGAACAAAATCCGCAGTGAGATGGGTTGAAAAAAAAACACGGGATATGTATGGAAATGCATGGTGTAACACGTGCAGTGGCTGCCGAACCAACACCGCACAGCCAACTGTCAAGCGCCACCAGAAAGTTTCAAGCTCGCAGACACTGAAAAATCACGTACCTAAAAATATTCGCTAAAACATTTTTTACCGCGGTGTTATCGCATCAGCTGGTGTTGGCACCGCCATAAAGCAAAAATGCATTCACTCCGAAGGTGCACACCAAATTCGAAAAGTTGCCAGCCACAAGCCAGCTCGGCAAAATCGGACCAAATTCACTCACTCAGACGTGTCGATATACACTTCATCACACGCTTGTTTACTTCACCTGTGCGCTTTCACTCCAATTGCGCCCGCTGACTTTATCTCATGAGAAGTGGTGAACTGTGCGAGGGACACCGGACATGCAACAAGGCCCGCTTCTGGACAGGGTGACAGGAAACGGCCTTCTGCTGCGCCGAAATGAAACTGCACCAAATGGCCAATTGATCAAAGCGTTCCAAGGAAGTGCGTTAACCCAAAAGGTTATAGGAACAGGAATCTGCCTCCGCCGCATCCGCGGCTCATGCCTCCTACGCCACCTCATAATTTCGGCCCGCCGCCGCGGTCCCTTTTCCCACCGCCTCCTAAACACGACCAAATGAGGCGGCGGAGGCGGCGGAGGCGGCAATGGCGGCGGAGGCGGCGGAGGCTGTCAAATTGGAGCTAATTGCGGCGGTTGGCTGGCCAACCGTCAGAGTTCAGGAGCCATAAGCCAGTGCGTTCGAAATTGCGGTTCGCGCCGAAAATGGATGGTTTTCGCACCGAAAAAATAAACGGTGGTTTTCTCAGCAGCGTGGCGGCATAGTATGAGACACACCAACGACCAGTCCGTAGATCTTGTTTCTGATTGATTTTGCAAGATCACCACAACAGTTCGGTGGAGGCAGGTCACACATGAACGCGCTTCGAGATTCCGACACCCAATAACCCTCCACGATGCTGGAATCACAGTTTCGGGATGCCAAAATGCACAGAACATTGCTCGTCCATGCGACGGGAAACTTCTAGCGCTTATAGTTTTGTGCCTAATGCTTTTTCAGACTGTACCAGCATTTATTCGGCTTTCGTTGAAATTGGGGAGTAAAATGGCTGAAAGTTCCGCCTTTGCGAGGCCGCTGTCTGGGATCAAAAAAGCACCGGAAAAAGTGCCTGATTTGTGTTTTCTCGCTCTTACCCCGGGAGAAGTGCTCTGGAATGGCATTATCCGAGGTTGCAGGAATATTTTTGGTAACATTTCCAAAGTACTGACTACCGCCTCATCCCCGCCTCAGCCGCCTCCTCCGCCTCCTCCGCCTCCTCCGCCTCATCCGCCTCAGCCGTCTCAGCCGCCTCATTCGCCTCCTCCGCCTCAGCCTCCTCATCCGCCTTTATTCTTTATTCTTTATTCTTTCAATCAATACGACTGCGAGGTGGCAGAAGAATCACAAGTACATACACAAAGTATAAAATGTCGATCAAAAAGGAAACTGGCGACAACCAAAAATTCAGAAACATATCAAATCAAAAACAACACACAATGCAAAAATAATAATCAGGATTGGACAGCAACTTGCGATGGCAACAGCCCGGAACTAACAAGATATTTTTTGATCATGGAAGAGTCTGAAGGAAGGGAGTTCCAATCGCGAATTGTGCGGGGAAAAAAGAGTTATGGTACGCACTTAAAGAACAGATAGGGTGGTTAAAACAAGCACCGTTGTCAGTTCTCCTTTGAACTGGCTTACGCACATAAACGGAAGGGAGAGGAAGCAGAACCTCTTCGGAAACAATTTGACGAAAAAGTTCCAAGCGATGGCACTGCCGGCGTTGCTGCAGGCTTGGTAGACCAAGGTCTTCCAACAGCGCAGTCACGCTATGATTTCGATCGTAAATTCCAGTTATAGCTCTGGCAGCCCGACGTTGGACTCTTTCCAAGGTATGAATTTCACCAGCCAAAAAAGGATCCCAAAGTGCGCAGGCGTATTCAAGAATTGGGATAACTAGAGTTTTAAAAGCCCTCAACTTGACAGTAATTGTAGCATGTCTCAGGTTACGGATTAGGAAGCCAAGTGACCTACAAGCTTTAGCAATTGTATAATTAATATGCAGTTGCCATCGCAGATCACTGGAAAAAATACACCCGAGATATTTGTAGCTAGAGACAGACTCAAGAGCCGTACCATTGAGCTTATAAATTGTCTGATTAATGATGGTCGGTATACGTTGCCGAGAGAAGACGAGTGATTTACATTTATCAACATTTAGGTTCATTTTCCATTTAGCACACCAAGTTTCGATCATATTGAGATCGTTTTGTAAAGCTCACAGCTCTTAGGACCGTCGACCCGACGATAGAGAACCACATCATCGGCAAAGAGACGGATAGAACTAGCGAGACCCTCAGAAATATCGTTTATGTACACTAGAAAAAGTAGCGGCCCCAAAACACTGCCCTGAGGTACCCCAGAAGTCACTTCAAGACTCGCCGACTTTACTCCAGAAACAGACACATAGTGGGAGCGCCCCTCCAAAAATGAACAAAGAAGGTTTATCAGGCAAGAGGGCACGTTTAGCCTCACCAATTTTAAAATTAGCAGCTCATGTGGAATTACGTCAAACGCTTTTTTGAAATCAAGGAAAACTGCATGAACAGGAATCTTCTCATAGATTGAACGTAGAATGTCGTCAGCAAGCGAAATTACCTGCAGTTCGCAAGATAAACCTCTGCGAAAACCAAATTGATAGCTTCGAACACAAACACGTCAAAGAGATCGGGCGGTATCCCGCAACAACAGTACAGTCTACACCTCTTTTAGCGACAGGAATAACATTTGCCTGTTTCCAATCTGACGGGAATTCGCCCGACACAAACATTTTTTCAACAAGAACAGCGATCGGAGTGGAAAGAGGCAAAGCAAGTTCGTTTTAACGAGTCTCCCTGGAACTCCATCCGGCCCAGCAGATTTTTTAGGTTAAATCATTTGGAGAAGTCGAAAGATTCCAAAACTGGTTATTTTTGGGTATTCCGCAGGGCCTGGGCCAGTTTGCCTTTCTAAAAGCATTTTCAGTTGTAAACCACTCGAACGTTTAGTGTAGACGCTGCAAAAATAGGTGTTAAGCTCATTTGCCATATCAAAATGATCGGTGGTCAGAGAGCCATCTGACGCTTTCTTCAAAGATGACAGGGTTTTGCTACCACGTAGCGATTTCATATATCTCCAAAAAGGACGAGAAGCATTTGATGCAATGGCGGAAGAGAGAAATTTGCTCTGAAGATCGCAGTTTACCCTGGTGGAGAGGGCTCTGATCTCTGAGTAACGGGAAAGGTCTCTGATTGATCCCGTTTTACGCCAACGGGAATTTGCGACCCGCCTCTGCCTCAAAAGTTTTTTTAATGAATGATTGACCCAAGGAAGATTGTTTTTCTCCCTCATTTTTTGATGGGGATAAATTTTAGACAAGTCAATAATAACGTTTTGAGCTGTGACCAAGCATCGTCCAGAGAGGGTCAGAAACCTTCTGTTTAAAGCCAAGGGAAAATTTCCGAAGCATAATCCACAATGAATGGCCAATTTGCCTGGCTATAAAGTGCATAAAAAGTGGCCACCTTCTTTGGGGTTTGTTGCAGCAACAGATTGTCCGGCCATGTCATTTTCACGGCCTCATGGTCGGATATTCCAGGAACTACATTAACTTGTAGATTCATTTGACAGTTGGTAAGGACAAGATCAAGTGCGTGCCTAGACGCCCCACGGTTATAAGTGGGATTACTTACCATCTGCCTGAGAGAAAATGTTTGCAACAGACGCGATAGGAACCTATCGTTTTGAGTTAAACTACTAGCAGATGACAAAGTTAATGAATTTGGGGCATTAAAGTCGCCACACAGAAAAAATATTACATCTTCAGTCAAAATTGAAGCAATAGAATCATAAATGTTATTAAAAATGGGATTCTCTTTAGAGAGACCAGGTGGAATGTACACACAACCTATCACCACTACCGTGCCCCGGCCAACTTTGAAACGGCACCAGACCACTTCAGCAGGATTTTGTTCAGGAAGGCCTGACGGCTGGGGAGAACTGCCTAGAGACTTATGGACACCGAGGACCACACCACCACCTCTATGTCCCCCGACCCTATCAGCTCTATAAATGTCAAATGAAGGTGGGAAAATCTCAGATGAGCCAATGTTAAGATTTAGCCAAGTTTCCGCCAAACAAAAAATGGAGGAATTATGCTCATTTAGGAAATCACGGAAAAGCACTCTCTTTTCCACGGAGCATATGCTCTGGCAATTAATGACAACCAAAGACCTGGGATACGAAATTGTTAATGGCGATTTTGCAATCCCAACAAAACCAGGATCACCAGCTTTGGTACCAGCAAGCATTTTTGCAAAATTTTCAGAGCTTCCCTCGTTAGGAGCTGAAACAGAAACTAACCCAGTTGGAGGCAAAAATGGAGCAGATGCATGCGAAAAAGTAACCTGTGCAGGACAAGAATGAGAAGTGGCGGGGTCTGTTGCAAATGTACTTAATAATGGTTTCACAGTACAGCGACGAAATTTAGAATTTTTAAAATTGCAACCTCAACCGCCTCAACCGCCTCAGCATGGTCCGGCAAATCGGATGAGGCGGCTGAGGCGGATGAAGCGGAGGAGGCAGAGAAATTATTTTTTAAATCGTCATTTTTTTTGTTTTGTTTTTTTTATTTGTTTTTTTTTTTTGTTGTTTTTCATGTTTTCTTTCTTGTCATTCAACATTTCCAAATACCTACGCAACACATTTCCATAGCTTTCAATGTCTTTATAGATATACAGATCAAGAAAAAAACAAAGAGTAAAACAAAAAAATGAGTTAAGTTATTTATACGGGGGGACACAATTGCACGGCAACAGGGAAACATTTTCAGAAAAAAACTGTACCCTTAGCCGTGCAATAATTGCACGGCTTAACTTAACCTATGCAAAGCGCCTAACCTGTCCCAACCGACTACCCGCACCCTCCAGAGAAATAAGGCACACCCTGTGCCTATGCCAAAGGGGGACGTGTCCCCCTTTGGCACCAGCATACGGCACAGGGTGTGCCTTATTTCTCTGGAGGGTGGGTGGTCGGTTGGGGCAGGTTAGGCGCTTTGCATAGGTTAAGTTAAGTTGGGTTATGTTCGGTTGGGTCGTTAGGTAAGGTTAGGCTAGGTTACGGAGGTTAGGTTAGGTTAGGTTAGGTCAGGTCAGGTTAGGGTTCTCTGCGCAGTGTACCTTTAGGACCTACTTGAAACAACCTGGACTTTATCTATTCCAATATGACCAAACCTGACCTGATCTCCCTGCGCGATCTCTCATTAAGCGACTAAACCCCATGATTTGCTCGGCCCGTAATTACAGATACAGAATAAGAAAAAATAATGCAGGCAGTATAGCAACGAAAATGCAAAAGAAAACCGTTTGAGGAGTACACAATTGCACGACAGAGAAAAAGCACACCCTGTACCGTCTGCAGGAGCCTAAGGGGGGACCCTTGCACGGCTAAGATTACAGCTTTTTTCTGAAAATGTTTTCCTGTTGCCGTGCAATTGTGTCCCCCCCTTTTAACGACATGACCCAAAAAATAAATAAATGAAACAAAACAAAGTCAAACAATGACGCCGCATCATGCTTGGCTCCGCCGCATCATTTATGAAGCGGAGGAAGCGGTGGTTGGGACGGAAGCGGAGGATGCGGAGGAGGCGAAGGACGCGGAGGACGCGGAGGATGCGGAGGAAGCGGTGAAGGACTTTGGAACTGAAACCAAAATAAAATGGCGATTAAAAAAACAATTTCTCCGCCTCAGCCGCCTCATCATCCGCCTCAGCCGCCTCATCCGATTTGCCGGACCATGTTGAGGCGGTTGAGGCGAATGAGGAGGCTGAGGCGGATGAGGCGGCTGAGGCGGGGATGAGGCGGTAGTCAGTACTTTGGAACTGTTACCTATTTTTTTACATTGAAGTAAATGAAGAAAATTGGGTTAAGTCATTTATACGGGGGGACACAATTGCACGGCAACAGGGAAACATTTTCAGAAAAAAGCTGTACCGTAAGCCGTGCAATTGTGTCCCCCCTTTGGCGCCAGGCATACGGCACAGGGTGTGCCTTATTTCTCTGGAGGGTGAGTAGTCGGTTGGGATAGGTTAGGCGCTTTGCATAGGTTTAGTTAAGTTGGGTTTGGTTCAGTTGGTCGTTAGGTTAGGCTAGGTTAGGTTAGGTTAGGTTAGGTTAGGTTAGGTTAGGTTAGGTTAGGTTAGGTTAGGTTAGGTTAGGTTAGGTTAGGTTAGGTTAGATTAGGTTCGGTTAGGTCAGGTTAGGGTTCTCTGTGCAGTGTAGGCTACCTTTACTCAAAACAACCTGGACCTAATCTTATCCAATCTGACCTAACCTGATCTGATCTCCCTGCGCAATCTCTTATTAAGCGACTGAACCCCATGATTTGCTCAGCCCGCAATTACAGATTCAGAATAAGAAAAAATAATGCCGGCAGTTTAGCAACGAAAATGCAAAAGAAAACCGTTTGAGGAGAACACAATTGCACGACAGAGAAAAAGCACACCCTGTAGGCACCGTCTGCAGAAGCCAAAGGGGGGACACAATTGCGCGGCAAGTACAGCATTTTTGTAGCAATGTTTCCCTGTGACCGTGCAATAGTGTCCCCCCCTTATAAATGACATAACCCAGAAAATTAAACCACATCATGGGATTAGGGTGGCGTTATTCCGGGGCACTTCTACCCGGGGTCACAGGCGAATGAAGCTGCCCGGCGATTCCACTCTTTATCTAATTGTTGTCCTCCAGGAATTGACCATAATACGAGTATGTCCAACAGCGTGGCAGCCAAGTCAATTATAATGTGTTGTTTCCGAAGCACTGAAAATCATTGAGAAGAAGCATAGGCAGCTCAACCACGCCCCTACACACCTTGGCCACTGACCAATGAAAGATGCGGGCCCGAATCTGAAAGGAGGCATTGATCTGACATATTCATCTTCTCCCTTCCAGCGGAAAATGCGGACTAAAACCCAATAGCAAAACCCACAAAAATAAAAAACTCGACACAAAAAGGCGAAACTCACGACAGAGAATCATGCTTTCTTTCGTAACACCCTGATGCCCAGACAAACTACCGGCCTGCCGGCCACGGTCAACAATCACATACTCGAGTATTTTATCCAACAAAAACGCGCCGATACAGCTATCGAAAGGAACCAGACAGGAAATTCCCTCAACGTGTCTGCAATTGAAAGACGATTCCAGGGCCGCCATTTCAGGTTCGGATATGGGGACAAGAGCATAAAAATGCAAAAAATTGACTCGCAAAGGTGCATGCCGCAGTCGGGAAGCCTTTCGAGTCGCCTTAATAACCCATCTGGGGCAGAGGGCTTTCCCCTCTGGAAACCCTCTCGGAACCCCACTGGGCAGCCTCCCTTGGAACCCCGTTGGCATATTGGTGATTACCCTCTGGAACCCCCCTGGGCGGCCTTTTTGGAACCCCTCCGGGGCAGAGTCCCAGTGGGGTTCCAAGCGACAGAGCCTCTGGCAGTGGGTCTGTGGGACTGCGTCGCCCAGATGCTGGGAAAATTTGAAGTTTTGAGTGTTGATTGTGGCCATAAAATTGTGATTTTGATCATTTTGAGGCCAGAAGGGAGAGAACGGGATCACATCTACTGTCACACAGGACAGGTATTTTCAGTCTCACAAACCCACTCTCGTAAATGTCAAATTTCAAACGACTGCATTTTGGGCAGTTTTGCTTCTGAAGTGGACGGATCCCGGTGTCCTTTTGAGGTCAAGAACGGAAAATTTGGCCCTGAGGCAGGGACAATAAATCGGGCGAACACAGCCACAAATGTGTCAACATGGGAATGGAGGCAGGTGAGTAAAATTCTGATAAAACAAGAACATCTTATTCATGCAAAACACTGTTAACAGTGCAATTTTCTCGGTCGATCTTCTTCGGCGCTGGATTCTCATACAAGATCCGAAATTTGGGGGTAAAATGCCCTCCCCTGCCCCTCCCTCCAATGGCGCCACTGGAGGATGCTAACGATGATCACTATGCAACTGAAAGAGACTGAATCTTCGTCAGAAAAAAGGGCGTTTTTCGAAATGAAAAAAAAGAATAATTGATGGCTAAAAATGCAAAAAAGTCGCAATTGACTTTTGGTGATTTTGGTTCCCGGCCAGTACTGCCGACTTTGATTATTGATAAAACATGAACACACCCGCGCACAGCCACGCACACCAGCGCACAGCCAAAAGGACCCGCGCACACCCGCGCACAGCCAAAATGGACCCGCGCACAGCCGCGCACAGCCGCGCACACCCGCACATAGCCAAAATGTACCCGCGCACACCCGCGCACACCCGCGCACAGCCAAAATGGACCCGCGCACACCCGATCACACCCGAGCACAGCCGCGCATAGCCAAAATGGACCCGAACATAGCTGCGCACACCCAAAATAACCCGTGCACACCCGTGCACATCCGAAATGGACCAGCGCACAGCCAAAATGGACCCGCGTACATCCAAAATGGACCGCGAACAGCCGCGCACCTTTCGGGTAATTTAGCCGATTTTATGGTAATCGCTGCTCATTTGAGAACCATCTGTGGTTGAGCTAAATCTAGGGTAATTTGAGGAAATATGGCAATATCGATTGCCACTCATCTAATTTTACTTTTGGGTATTTTTCTTGAACCCTTTCGGCCTTCCTGGGACACATATTTGTCCGACGATTATGGGTTCCCAGCCGTACATGGGACATAGTACGCCTGTCGGCGGGGGATTATACTGCCTTTGCATTGAAACTCAATGCAAAAGGCAGTAAATGCCACGCCGATGAGTGTACCTATATGTGTCCCAGAACAACCGCCAAACCAGCTGAAAAATTCGAAGCCATAGTTTTAGTGGGTGCGCGGAATAACGTCTAATTTTCGGAATGTCTAAAAATTCCGCGGAAAGTAGTTCTAGACGAAAATAAACTTTTGGATAGGTTAGGTTTAGGTCAGGTTGGGGTAGGTTTGGATAGGGTAGGATAGATTAAGTTAGGTTGGGATAGGATAGGTGCGGTTAGGTTAGGTTGGGTTTATTTGGTTGGCGTATCAATTCGGGCCTCAACAAACTTTTTAGACCTTCCGAAAATTAGACGTTATTCCGACAACGTATTCACTAAAAATTCACAATTTTTAGTGAAGAAAGTTCGTTTGGCAAGTTTGACCGGTCGTGGTCAGCAGGAAATGCGATGCGATGTGTCCTCGTTTTTTCTTTCTTTCTTATTTGTGTTTCCGTGTTTATTGATTGTTTCAATTCTTCGTCGTAGATTGTTCTGGCTCAATAGGCAGCAGGGAAGGACATCGAAGGCATCTCCCATCAGACTCAAAATAACGGAAAGAACATGGGTGTAAATGGGGGGCCACGTGCATGTGTTTTCAAAGCCTGTGACCTCTGACCCGAAGAGAGAGATCTTCGTGTTAGATAGGACCCACTTCTGCTGTGCAAGGTTTCCCAAATAACCAACTCGCCTACTCGATATCGGTAATTACCAAAATGACCCCATCCGTTTGATGAGCAAGAAGTGATGTACGTAATACCTTGCAAAAGGGCATACCTTTCAGGTTGCTCAAGCGAGTTTTCCGGCTATTTTACAAACGTTCAAAAAATAAGACGAAATTACCCAATATAGGCTACTGAAAGGTTCAAGACCAACACTATACGCGTGAACTCTCTTGACCCGCGCCGATTAGCAATTCAGTGCGGGTATTGTGGTTCGGCAGGGTGTTCGTGAACCTGCGCAAAAAAAAACGATTCCCAATGTTCATTGGGCGAGTTTGCTTTACCTGCTTGCAATTCCGATCACGTCTCGAAGGTGATTCATGTGAAGGTGATCTGTTCAAACTGGTATTGCTCTGTGTGCATTACTCGCGGACTCCTTGGAATATTGCTTGGTTTGTCGAGATCGTGCGCTGCTCCAACGAAGCGCGTGTAGAGATGGTTCTCCTGATGGGGAATATCACCGGATGAGGTGAGCTAGGTGTTTTTCACACACCACCCTGACCGCCTCCAGCCTACTGTTCCTGCAATTTTGGACCTTATGCAGAAGTTTCGTGCAACATTCTCTGTGAAGGATGTCTCTCTCGGAAGGGAGTCGGAAAAACGGCTATACGGATGATGAGGCCACGCCTGTTGCCGTATTTGCTGCCTTTCACGTAATCCCGCATCAAGATGAGCACGTCCAGCATTCTTCGCATTTTCCATGCGTTCGATTTGAACGATCCTGTATCACAGCGCTTACTTTCCGCACTGCAAAAAAACAACTCAGGTCAAACGAGTTCACGCGTAGTGTTGGTCTTGAAGCTTTGTGTATTGGAGGAGACGTCATGGTTGGCATACACCAACATATGGACCATAGCAAGCTCCAGTGAGCTGTTCCCCAAAATCAGCCAAAATCAATGGAACAAGGCAATTTTGTGATATGCGGCAAAGGTGATTTCCTGTGGGCGCCAACTCCTAAAATTTGGTGACAGTTTGAGAAAACCAATCTCTGTCAAAGTATCACCAACCAAGGAGCTATCAAACTTCTGCCAGCACAGGAATTGGGATATTGTTGATGACTTCATGTGGGCGAATGGTTTGCATTTTCAATTTCTACGGCAAGGCGTCTGTTAAGGAAGAAAGTTTTGATGCCCAAAAGGGCACCAAATACATCGAGAATTCATTAGCAATATTCCGGGGTTTTTCTTACACCCTTACGGTCTGAACCTATTCAGCGACAAGCGAAATTCCTTGACTTTCTTAATTGTCGCACATTTCCGGTTTTTTGAGCTTTCAACGCAGACGCAACATTAAAAGGCTTTGTTGGGACCGAATGAGATGAGCTGTTCCCAAAAATAAACGTCATTTGTGCAACTTGGCTGTGCTCGGCAAAAAAACTGAATACTCGTGCATAAAATTGTGCCTCTCCTCAAAATCAGGTTGCTATTTTTGGTCTCTGGTTTCCGCGAATGTTGAAAAAACAAAATAGCATTGACTAGAATTGGTTGTACTCAAAGCATTGGAAAGAAGATATCAGTTTCTAATTTCGTACGCGGCAATCGTGATGAACGTCCAACGCCGCCTGTGCTGTGCATTACTGCTATTTAGCTGTTCCGACAACAGAATTGCAGCTGCTCGGTTATTGTTCTTGTTCACCCTTGGCACGTACAGCCATCGCAACTTGTTTAATCCTCTGATCTTTGCACTTGCACAGAGGGGCCACAACGTCACTGTATTGTCTGGCCTTTCCGGTGATTACCCCATTCGCCAGCACCCGAATGTCACCGAAGTGCTGTCCAACTTCACCATGGACTGGTATCTGCACGACCACATCAACCCGCTTGATCTCTCTGAATCCCAGGACCAGATAATAAACGCCACACTCCAGACGTTCAAAAACAAATTGGACATGTGCCACATGACCTTGAAGACAGACCCCTTCCCGGTTGATCTTTTGAGAAATAAGCACAATTACGACTTGGTCCTTTATGATTATGACGACTGCATGCCGATAATGGGTGGCCTGTTAAAAATTCCAAGTGTCATTCTTCTGCCCGTTCAGTTCGGTGTCCCGTGGACCATTCACGCCCTTGGATTTCCGTTCCTGAATTACCCCAGTACTAGTACTCTCAAGGAATTCTTTAAAGATTTTGTGTACATACTTCGTTTCCACTGGAATTACTTTCCAAGTTTCGATCGGTTCATCCTAGAGGACATCGGAATTCGAGTGAAGCCATTGAAGACTTTGCTTGCGGAAACGGATCTGGTGCTGGCTAACCGACACTTCAGTCATGCTTCAGCAATTAACCTCCCGCCGATAGTACAGGATATAGGGGGAATTAACTCTCTGCGTTCACAGCACTTGCAGAAGGTGTGCTCCTCTCATTCTAAGAGGTCGTAATTTTAAAGAATTGGAGATATCCTTTGCCTTAGATGGTTCTTGAAATTCTGTGATGATCTCGAGGTATTTTTGGATCCTTACATGACCAAAACTTGACCATAAGTTGGAAATTTAGCGTTAACCTTTTTGGAAAGAAGAATCCCCGCGCTGTGTCGTTGTCCTTGATGCAGAACGGCACAATCGCTCCGAGCAAATTTCGTCGGTTTTACCCAAAATTAACCGAGCTGACTGACAAACCCTCCATGATTTGGAACCAACATGGTGGGCCAAAAATCGGAACCGAAATGTTTTGCCTTGTTAGCGGTCGTTGTGAGTCCTATAAGCCTTTTCACCTCTGTTTGAACAATGGTGGCCTGCTGACTGTTGACACTGATGCTCGATGTGTTGAGGATATTGAGAATATTGAGGTGTGTTGGCGGTCTTGTGTTGAGGATATCCCTTGGACAGTAAAAGGTTGCCTTAAAACATATGAAAAAGGAAGTCCATGGGCGTCGTTGGACGTCCATGGTACGTCCATGGTATATTTATGTACGTTATCTTTTTGTAAGTCAGATGAGCCAGGAAAATGTGCCCAAGAAACCCAATGTTCGACATGGTGATGAGTGCCGGTGTGCCGTCTTGTTTGTGCCGTTGGTGTTAGATCGCCTGTTTGACATAAACTGTTACGGTTTATCAATGAAATACCGCACGGATCGCAGCAAACGACGGCAGTAACATAGTTACGGATCAGCCATATTCGCCCTCGATGAAAAAGCACTTCTCAGACCGAGGTAGGGACCTTACCAGTTATGTTTCTAATCATCAGTGGTTTCAGCCGAGCACGTCCCTTCAGATAAGTTTCCCTGACCAACTAATTTCCCACAAGATGATTTTCCGTTGTCATATTTCTGGTCAGAAATCCTGTCCAGCCATACACGGACTAAACTTTCGATGATTCGGAAGGAAGCCATCTCCATCCACCCGATATCCCGAACAAAAGAGTTTCTCGGTATGCGAACTTTTGCAGCTGCTGTTGCACGAGTGACACACACAAATACACAAACAGCTATCCAGAATGTCCTAATGCGTCCGCAATGGTGTCAAAAGTTCGGACCCACCACTTTTAACAAAGTTAGACAAAATGCAGGACCAACAAAATCCGTGAAAAAATGAACAATTTTAGTGTTCAAAGTCGATGGCATGGAAAACGGTAAAGAATTTTAGTGGCGTTTTTTGCCCACTCAGCACAATCCACTTCCAGACCATCTCTTGCGCTTAAATTTCGGCACCACGGACATTTTGGCGCTCAGAGAAAAAATCATTATGCTTATTATCATTATCAATGAAACTTACTCGGTAGAGAGGTGTATTTCCCAAGATTGTACGAATTGGGTTCCCATTCTCTAAAAAATATCTAGAAGATATTTTGTGCACTCCACCTTTTTGCACTCTAAGTGCACTCCACCTTTTTGAAACAGGCTCTAATTATCGACATTCAAAATCGCAAATTTCACCGAATGAAAACAAATCATCTGCACTGACTGGACGCTACGATGTTGGTAAGCCGACAGGCCCATTGAAGTTTGAAAATAAAATTACAAAGCAACAGAATTGTCTAGAAAAAAAGAAATTTTTTAAGATTTTTATTTTAAAAATTCAATTTTTTTTAAATTTAAAAATTTAAATTAATTTAAGATTTTTGTAAGATGCAAGCAATGATCTGCAAACGTTGGCAATGTTTCAGACGCCGTATTCTTTCGATCTCAGGAATTCCAGGATCTAGCAGACAATTCCAGCAGCGGATTCATTCTG
>JASGXE010007792.1:0-23543 GCA_030068105.1 Sinentomon sp. SZTP_YWyxl
TAACTTACTTGGGTGTTACTTTCACAAAAACTTTGAGTTGGAGTAAACATGTTGAAAATGTTGTTGGTAAAGCAAACTCTGCACTATTTTTTGTCAGGCGTGCATTTTTTAGGGCGAGCAAAATCGTCAAAGAAAAAGTTTATTTTGCTCTTGTTCGCTCTCTGCTGGAATATGCATCTGCTGCCTGGGATCCCTATCACCTGGTAGAGGTTGAGAAACTTGAGAGAGTACAAAGACGGGCTGCACGTTTTGTTGCTGGTTGCTATTCATTTTCTCGTAGTGTGTCCAATTTGTTGACTGCTCTAGGTTGGGTCTCCTTGGCCAAGCGTAGAAAGGCGTCTAGGTTGGTGGGTCTTTTTAAGGGACTAAACAACATTGGTGGTTGGTCAAGTATTAAAGAAAGCTTGTTACCCCCTGGTTATTTAGGTAGACACGATCACGCATTCAAATTGAGATTTGGACATGTCTGTAAGGATGTTGGGAAGTTTTCATTTGTTGCTAGAACAGTGCGAGAGTGGAATTCCCTGGATGCAAGAACCTTTGGAAATGGAAGTAATATCAGTTCAAACACCTTCAGAAGAAATATTCTCTATGGCCCTCTAGATGTCTCATTGTTGCAGGAGCATTGATTTCAAATTTGGCTTAATTTCATTGTGACGTTTTTTTTTTTGTAAGAAGAGGCTGTGAAGCCGTATTTCGAGTATGTAATGTATTTGTCCTTGATAATTTGCGCCGGACTGTGTCTTGGCAAATTAATTGTCAATAATAATGCCGTCCATTCTCCGTTCATTCTGTGGAGTGAGTGCCTCTCCGCTGTATAGGAGCTGTAGGAAAAAGCTCCAGTCTTTCAGGTCCCCTCGAGGATGTGTCTGGGGTTTGGTCGTGGAATTATGCTCCAACTTACTGCCTGCATCAGGATACAGAATCTGAATGTTAGTAGAAAACATTAGCCATGCCTAGCCCACAAAATTCATTGTCGGAAAAGCAACAACTCGCTGATGATGACTGCAGGTTGATCAATTGACCTGACTTGACTCACATGACCTACGCATGAAAATGCACAAAAAAAACGAAAAATGTTAGGCTAATTATAAAAAAAAATATATAAAAAAAAATTATAAAAAAAAATACAGACTAATTATTCTGCAAAAAAAGGTGGAGAAAGCCTGCTATGGCCAGGGACATTGCCTTCCCTGTCTGAAATGCACGTTTTTGCACTGCACCACTGGTGTTGTTATTCACACATACGACTAGGTTTTCACAAGTCTGCTGACAACTCTTCCGTAAATGAAATTATTTTGAATTTTTTCTTGGGACTCAAAATCTTGCACTGTCTGTTCCACCCACTCAAAAAGCAAGAAACACAATTTTGCCAGAACTCTGTTGTCAGCGAGAATTCTGAAGAAAAGGGCCAGTGTCGTGGATGAGTGATAATTGGACCGAAGGGAGGGTAGAGAAAAGGCAAGGCAATACATGATAGAAGTCACCAATCGGCATCTATCAGAATAACACTCATTCTTTGTGTTCAGCAGCAGGTTGGCAGTGTTCTTTTTCGTTCCAAAACTTTATCCATCCATCGATGCTTCCAATGGCAAAAAATTTGTGAGAGTTGCGCTTTTCTTCACTTTTTACACTTTCTTCACTGGAAAAACTCTGAGTCCCTTCACTCTTTGCCTGTTCTGTTTGTTTGCTTCTCACGGTACGGTTCAGATCTCGTACGAGACGAACCATCATACCACTCAGTGGTCAAATGTTAACAAATTGCAAAGTTAGTAACGTTCATAAAATGATAGAATGTAATGGTATGACTGACTGTCCACAATTCACCTCACGATGATTTATTCATTCGCAACATAGAAATCACCATGTCAACACAAAGCCTTCGCAGTGGGCCCTCCGCATTTCGCTCCACACCAAAAACAGTGGCGATAAAATTACTTGTGCCTCAAGTGTGCAGATTTTTCAATCTTTCAGAGAAAACTGTGCGAATTGCGATGATTTCAATAAAAATGGGATTTAGTTGCATGGAAATATTATCTTTTGTTAAACCAATGGCAGGAAACCGGTATCGATTGGTTCGAGGATTCCCCGAAAATAAAAAAACAATGACACGTGTGGTACAATTACTTTTCTCACCAGTCACCACTGTACATCACAGTTTCAGATACCGAATTTCTTGCTATGTCAGATGGAATTGAATCCAACCGCCATGTAATTTGTGCAGATAAACATCACATTTGGGCAGCAGATGGGCTGCATTACTGAGCCAACATTCGTTCCAGAATGGAAATTGAATAAGAAAAAAAAAACTGTGGTCGGTGTACCAAAAAATGTTTATTAGTCAAATTTCAAAGAATTCCACCATTGGCACATTTCAACTAAATCTGCAGTAACATAAATCGGCAATGTGCTGCAAAAAACATGCCCTTGCACTTCATGTGGTGTTCGAAATTTTCCGGGAAAATTCAACTTGAGAAATCTGAAATTCCCTTGGGAAAATTGCAGGGTTGCTGCCAATTGAAACCAGCTCGGACAAAACTCTCAACTGGCCAAAACTGCGAAAGAGTGACTTTTGATGCATAGAATGTATCGATCTTTGTCGGAGGATAAGTCAGCTTTAAAATTTAAAAATATAGGCCTAAACCCCAAAAAACCCTGCAGTGTTTTCCAAAAACCAAAAAATTCCTTCTTTTTTGTGTGGATTTTCTCGACATGGCAATGCAAAAAAAATGGCAGATTGTATGCCAAAAGGCAAAAATATTGATGTTGAATGCTGGTGTTAATTTGGCACAACAATGATTGCCAGTTAAGGGGGAGCCCACCGTGAAAAGGTGAAAAAAAAGAAAATTTTTCATGTTTATTTAATGTAATTTTTCATGCCGTTGCCCATGATACTCTGATGTTTCCTGAGCATTTTGGACCAAAAATGAGCAAAATCTGTTGAGAAATGGCTTCACAACATCAAATTTCAATATGTGATGCAAATTTGACCACTGTATTTTCATCATTTCCCTCATAAATTGACTATTCGAAAACCATGTTTTTCTCGCATTTTGATTTCCGGTCCAAAAAAGACTTTCGAACAGCATATTTCTGTTGTTTTTAGGACCAGAAAGGTGAAAATTTGTATACTTAGGAAAAGCTGACTGACAGAGCCATATTTCTATTGCTCAATGGTTGTTTGTTTTTTACCGTGAATCAATTTTACAGAAAAAAACATGACCTTAGAGTGAAAATTTTAAAATTTGGGCTCTGTCAGTCACTTTTTGAGCATTTTTGGTCTAGAAAAACATATCACTGTTGCAAAATTGGTTCTGGCCTCTCAGTTAGACTGTCGCTAAGGTCGCGCTAATGTTTTATCTCAATTTGTTGAATATCTCGGGAACCAGGTGAGGTACAGCATTGAAATTTTGCACAGACATTCCTTTCAGGAAATTTTGCACAGACATTCCTTTCAGGAGGCCAATCACGACCTCAAATTTCAGAAAAATCGGTTAAAAAACACCGAAGTTTGTCCGCTAGGGTGGGCCCCTGTAAAGGAACCTGCAAACAACACGATGGGATGGCTCGGTCAGGCCTAACGTCACAGAAGTCACATTGTTGCTTGGTGTTTTGAAGCTGCGGCAGATTTATCGGTATGAACGGCAATGGGTTCATTGGAATTTGTCGACAAAGCGGAATACTGTGGGCAGGGTAATTTTTGGACCCACATAAACCACTGCAGTCAGAAGTCGCCACCGTCCATTCTGTCCAGTAAATAGGAAGTTTTTTCGGCCAACATGTGGAGAGGACAATTCCAATACTCGATAGTTGATATGATACTCAATTGGTTTCTGTGTCATTATTTGTGGTCCAACATTCTGTCCAATAAAAAAGGTTTTTTCAGCCAACATGTAGAAAGCACAATTCCCGATAGAAACCAGTTGATATGATACCCAATTGGTTTCTGTGTCATTATTTTTTGTCCAACTCTCCATTCTGTCGGTAACAGTTCCAAAGACCTGTCTACCGCCTCAGCCTCCACCTCAGCATGGTCCGGCAAATCGGGTGAGGCAGCTGAGGCGGAGAAATTGCTTTTCAACTGTCATTTTTTTTTCATCCCTCCGTTTTCAATCCTTTATTTCTGAGAAACTAGTAAATTGTATTTCTTCTTCCTTGAAACTCGTTTTTTACGATGATGGTGGAGAAAAATCAGGTACCTGACAGTTCCAAAGAAAGAAGCCTCGCCAAATCACAGTTCAAAAGACTGTGATACACATGTGACATCAAATCGGCACCTACACATCATGTGGATCTACAATATCTGTACTCCAGAGTGCAAGGTGTAGCGATGCCACATGGCATGTTATTTTCTCCAGCATTTTTGTAAAAATACAAGTTTCATCGAAGCCATCGCACTGCCAAACATCAATCCATCAATGAATCAGAAAGTTTCATCATTCTACCAATTGAAATTAAATTAAAAAGGAATAGGTTTAATGAAGAAAATGACTGAACAAGGCCACATATTTTAAGTTTAGACTTGATGTGGCCAGTTCAGTAATTGTTTTTTTTTTTTTCTGGTTTTTTAATTGGTGATTTGATTTGTGAATGTGAAAATTTCCAAATTTGTTCTTTGTTTTCAATCATTCACTGATAATTTTATTGTGGGCCAGTGCTCTTGTTTGTCACTGCTCACGTGTTTGAACTGGTGATGATCTTTGTCTTTTATGCCTCGTGATATCTGGGTTGGAGGTTGAAGTGGGCCAAAGAGCTTTTTTTAACTTGCGAGTCCGAATTCAGTAGTTACCAGGTAGGCCTTAATTCAGTTTTCGGCTATGAAGAAACAACAAAAATGATCTTTGTTTTGAGACCAAGTGAAATTAAATTTGTTTTTACTAAAAATGAACCTTTGAAGCAAGTAAAAAAGCAGAAAAAGAACATCTTTTGAAATTTTCTTTGCGACTGCGGACTACCAATAGTTGGTTCTGTTCTGTCCTTGTTACTGAGGCTTTTCTGCAATTGTTTTTGGCGGTTGGTTCTTTTGATTTGTGTTCTGTCCATCTTCGTAAGAGAACGATGAAGTGCAATGCCTTCGATTCTGTTTATTTTTTTTTTTAAAGTGTCCAACAACAACCAGACCGGAAGCATGGTTTTCACCACTGTTAATGGTGACAACTTAGCGAGGATGCCACTGTGGAATGGCTTTAATGCCTGTGCCCTCCATCCCAACCAGTTTAAACTTCAGTTAACTGCCGTTTACTCCGCCCACTCCATCATGAAAATAAATTGGGTCTATTTTTAATATTGCATCGAAAAAGGCATATTAAATAAAAAAGCAGTATTTAGCCGAAAGGACCCATACTGGCGAGTGGGTACATCAGCTCAGAATTTTGCATTCATATCCAGGGCTTTCTTGAATCATGAGTTTTACGAGATTTATTAAACATTTGAATATATTTTTTAATTTGTCCGGTAAATTTCCCAATTTTCCCAGGAAATTTCTCAATTTACCCGCGGGAAATTTTCCTCACTTAGAACACTAACTTCAAGCATGGACTGGCATTTGCACCATCCAAGACCACACATGCCCAGTGCCCAGCACATTTCGACACTGCAGGGAGCCATACGAGATATTGCTGCCACTGCTCCAGTGACAAGAACTAACGTTGCAGAATTTCTGTCACGTCTTAGCCAATACTGCTGCAATCATCGAGAATCGCACTTAGGATCACCTCACTTTCTGGTAGTATCCGTTTTGGTTCTCTATGATTCTCTGGTGGTCTTCATATTCTCTGTTTTCATCTTCCCCACTCTCTTCAGTGTCATCCAATGCATCAGCACTCTTATGCTGAGGATGTCTAGTGTTCTCATTTGCTGATTTCTTCTGGACTGTGAAATCCATTGCTTGGTTCTCCTCGACATCAGAAAGTACTTCCAGCTTCACATCACAGAGGTTGTTTGAATCCAAAATGGTATCATCCAGTGTGATAACAGTGTCTCTAAAGATGGGCAGAGAAAAATGTTAAACGTAATGAACGACGGGGGCCAAAATTGCAAAAAACACGCGAACTGAATGTCAAAAACTGCATTTGATAGCTCATCTCAACTCGCAAAAATAAAGAAAAGTGTTACGAAAGTCTTACGCTGGTAAAACTTAATTTTACGCCAGCATGCATTTCAATTTTTTTAGAAACAACTTCCATGCATTTTTTCTCAATCTGACTCATCCAACCATCATGATTACATTGATGATGAAAACAGTTTGTAAATCATCCGGGAGATCCCTCACTCCATTAGCAGTGATAAAACGAATTGTTGTTGGATCACATGTCTACAAAGGACTGAATGAGGAAGTAGAAGAATAACCCAATCAGGCAATAACACGAGCTCCCAAAGACGAAACTTGATAAAAAAAAAACCCTGAGATGGGATTGAAAGATGCAGAGAGTGTGAGCACCAAATTTGATTTAAAAATAGAGAACAACTTACTTGATATCCGGTGCCACCCGCATGCACGTCACAGTATAGTCAATCAAGTAACAATCCCTGACCAATCTATCCAATCGTTGCACGTGCCGTTGACTATAAGGCAGAAGTGTGCGAAGGCTTTCATTGAAGTCAGGTAATGCCTGCAGTTCAGTGGGAGTCATGGTCTTCAGGAAGGCATTTATAATGACCTGTTGTAACGAGGAGCAAAAACAAACAGGTAGCATGAAAAATAAATGAAGAATTGTGCAATCTCAAAACAAGGAAGTACAAAAATAGAAGGGACCAACAAACGTTTCGCAGAAAAAATGAAGTTAACATCATTCTTGGTGCACCAACCAGCGTCTGTGGGAGGGGCATACTATACACACTGGCAAGCCTGTCCATTTTGTTGATGATCAAAACCAGTTTAAAGCTTTGTTAGGTACCAATCAAAAATATTCAGACCTGTGAAGAAAGCAGCATCATCCAGTTCCAGTTTCAGAGATGTTGCCCTTGATGAGTTGAGGACAAAAAGGTCAATCACTTTCAAAGGACAGATTGCATGAGCCAATTTCGCCCCAAGCTGAAGTTTACGCAGTGCTTGTTGGCTCTGGGTTAACTCCACTTTCTGATTGAAAAAAAACAAGCAATTTTCAAAAAAAAATGTCAAAGAAAGCCATTGCCAATCTGAGCTCCGGTTTGCCTTCAATTATAAATCTTTGTGTCTGAATCTGAATGTTCCATGCCATCACATGTCGCCAAACTCTCACATTAGTTCTTAAACACTATATGCAGAACAATTGAAGAACAATATCGAAAGAGAGCTTAAATCAAGGACCATGCTTATATATCACAATTTTGGTACAGCCCTGCATGGAGGTACAGCCCCGCATGGTGGCAGGGCTGTACTAATGGCAGCCACCATTGACAGTCAAAAAACTGCCTCATTTTTTCGAATAGCCCTTGACATCCAGTAACAGTCGAGGGCTAAATGTGACCGCTGACCATTTTTCACAGATTTAGCACTCTGTTTAGCCCTGTGCTAAGTTAGCACGAGACTGTGCAATTCTCAAATTAGCCCTGGGTGAAGCTTTAGCATCAGGACTAACAACCCGCTAATCGCATGGCAAAACTTCGACTTTAGCCCCAGTCCTCGGGCTGAGTCAAAGCTGCGCAATAGACCCAAAGTTTTGATTTTTATGTCCGTTGCATCTTTTTGCCCTTTTCCCGTCAGGAGGGTCGATTCTACAACTGATAGCCATTAGCCTTGCTTCAATTTTTGTTTTTAATTATTTATTTATTTTTGATTGGGTATATCCAGATCATTGTTGTTGCGATAATAATTGTTTTCCACCAATTATCCAGCAAAGATAATGTGGCATCAATGCAGAAACACTCTAGACATCAGTCATTACAAGTAAAATTGCACCTTCATTGCATCCCACAAATTTGCTTTTCCAACAACAAGCAAGATAGGGTACACATCAAATCAAAAGTCAGCCACACGATCGAAGATTGGTCGGGGCATCCAGCCCATGTGATGCTCTGTTTTTTTTTGTTTTCCCGCCTTGAAATAAATTGGCTTGTTTTATGGCCAGGCCGTGATGATTAGAGCATCCCGTATGGTGTCAAAGCTTATTTTCTTTGGATTGTCCGTGGTAAAATGATTTTTCATTTTCGGTTTCGATCACTGCCCAAAGTTGGCTAAAGGCAGTAGTGTGATCTGATAGCCTCGTTATTGGGATTAAATTTTGCAAGTGCAATTGCTGCTGTTGACCAGGTCAGCCACCCATATCTGTGCTGCAAGAAAATGAGCAGCATCCTATTCTTGAAAAGGCCACAAGCAATAATGATAAGTCAGTAATCAAATGCAAATGTTGGTCATGGAACGAGAAATCTGCACAAAAAATCCTGTGCTCTCAAGACCATGTCCTGTCCGCTGCCTAAAGTCCATCTCTTGAGACCATCAGCCTGTCACGTTCTATAATCTTACTCTTAAGACCTTTACACCGAGCTCACTTAAAAAAAAGAAATTGTTGGTATTGTTGGAGCAAAGTAGTGTGGAAGGCCAGGGCAGTTTCGATATTTATGACTTTAAATCCTTCCTTATCAAAACTTTTTTTGCACCTAATCGGAACTTTTTTGCAAAATTGTCGTGGTTGCTGATCACTTCTGCCACAGTAAAAAACAATGGGTCGATTGCACAGCTCCGACTTAGCCCGAGGGCCAGGGCAAAGTTGGCCCTGGGCTAAGCGAAAAGCGTTTGCACAGCTTCGGGCTAAGTTAGTCCTCGTGCTAAAGTTAGCCCTCGGACTTTTGCTGGCCCTGGGCTAAATTGAGGATTGCACAGCCTCGTGCCAACTTAGCACGGGGCTAAACCGAGTGCTAAGCCCGTGAAAAATGGTCATATTTAGCCCGCGACTTGGCCCTGCCTCCAGGCAGGGCCAAGTCGAATGCTAACAGCAAAAAATGTTAATTTCGCGCTTACATTTTAATGTTTTGTCATTTTTTAAGAAGGGAGGTTCGAGATGGGATGCGGTGGGCAGTTATTTGCAAAAATTGCAGCCTGCAATGGAAAAGACATGCGATAAAGGCCCACGTAGAACTATCAGTCCACTTGGGCATGTGCGGCATGCAGGGACGTCATTTTTTAGGTTTTCGAATGGAGGAAAACTTCAGGGAAGGAGCTGGGCACTGAACCAGTCGGGGGTGTGCAGGGTCTGAGGCAGAGCACCTGGAGAGGGGGTCCGGCGTGGAAGCCCCAGAAGCTGAAGGAATTTTAAATTTGGGTTTATATTGGGGGACATTCGTGTTCTGGGGGACACGAATTTTGGGGGACATTTTGGGGACATTTCGGGGACATTTTGGAGGACATTCGTGTTCTGGAAGCGAACCAAAAGCACATGCCATTAAGGGGTAAGCGACAGTGGTGCCGGGAGGGCGGGGCTGGGGCGGCCGCCCCTTCCCAAAAAAAAAATTTTTTTAAATAGTTTTTTTTTCCAAAAAAAATTAATTTTTTTGTTAATTTTTTTGATAAAAATTTATTTTCGCAAAAATGTCAAAATAAACAAATAAAAAACAACCAAACATTGCATGAATGTACAGTAGCGGCGGAATTGATAAACACAGACATGTGCACTTTTTCCCATTCCCAACTGTTGACTCCGAAACTTTTTTTTAAATTTTTTTCACAAATCCGAACAGTTGCAACTTTTACATGTGTGCATACATTAATTCTGCCGCCAGCACATGGAGAATAAAATAACATAAAATTGTACATGCAAGAGAAAAGTTTGCTCTCCTTCCTGTGGCGTGATTTCCTTCTGTGAAGATTTTATTTCTTGTTTTGCCTGCATGTAAGTGAGAGCAATGAAACCATGGTGTAAACTGGCAAAACCTTGGTTTTCGAGGAGCCTCAGGGGGATATTTTTGTCAAAGGGCTCCAGTTCCCTGCCAGGGACTCTGTCCCTTGGACCCCTGCTGGGGGGCATCTGCCCCCATACCCCCCGAACCTTGTGGGCTGCCGCCCTCAGGCTTCCCGCGAACTCCGATGCCCGCTTCGCGCCCAAACTTATACTACCGTTTTTTCTCTCCGTCCCCTTGCCAAAATCCTGTCTACGCAACTGGTAAGCGAATTCCCGAGATCAGCAGTTAAATTGTAAAAAAGAACTATAGGGGGTGCGTGCAACCACAATTTCAGGGGTCTGGGGGCAACCACCCTCCAGCAGGTCCCAGGGTGTAGCGCCCCCTGACGAGCTTTTCCACATCGGCAGCTGAGCCTCAAAATTCAATTAGCCCGGGCTAAAGAATATTTAGCCCTTGCAAAGAAATATTTAGCCCGCGGGCTAAAAATATATAGCTCGAGGCCAAATTAACAAGCAAAATACATGTAAAAACCCATTTAGCTCAGGGCTAAATCCTTTTAGCACGGTGCTAAATCAATTTAGCACGAGTGCTAACTTTAGTCCCGTGCTTACTAGTCCGAGTGCTAACTTTAGCTGTGCAATCCATTTTGGCCCGATGCCTTAGCCCAGGGCCAACAAGCACTGGGCCAACTTTGGCTCTGGGCTAACTTGGCCCGAGGCTGTGCAATCCACCCAATACACCTTTTGTAAAACAACATGCCTTTGCATAATTGTGAAAATTTCAATACAACTGACGGCATGTGCAGGTCGACATGATGCACACAGTACTTCAGACTTGACTAGTCTCCATTGGCAGAATTTTTCTCACATCAGGAGCTTCACGCTCCCATTGTCAGATGGTTAAGCTGGAGCCATATGACGATGGGAGCATGAGGATTCTCAAACGTTGTGAAAAAATCCGACCAACGGAGATGTTGTCAAGTAAGCATTGTCCACCTGCATAAAACTCTCCCGAATATCACTGAACACTGGTTAAAATGGATATTTAAGTTTGACATTTTTGGCAGAAGACATTTTTTGCAAAAAAGCCGAGGGTGGTCCCTGAAAACCGGACAGCCGGACAGGACTGCCGGACAGGACCACCGGACCGACCCGGATGGGTTAGATTAGGTTAGGATAGTCTATCCTAACCTAATCTAACCTAACCTAACCTGTCCGGGTCGGTCCGACGGTCCTTTCTGCCTGTCCGGCAGTCCTGTCCGGCTGTCCGGTTTTCAGGGACCACCAAAGCCGAGATGTCCAACAGAAAATTTCGGATAAGCATTTCACTTGCATGGCTCTTCATGAACTTTTCCAACCTTGACAACATTGAAAATTGAAACAGAACCCATATGACAAGTCATTTATGGACTGCCAGCTACAAGCCACAGATCGCAAGTATTACTGCTGAGCTTGTGCTAGAAAATGCTGATTTCCAACTATGAACAGGTGTCCCACACCTGTCCTGGTCTCCCTTACACCAAAGCTAAGGCAAACCACCCCCTTGCTCTCATATACACAAGCATCCATGCCTGAGAGTCAGTAAAAATCTCAAAATTAGGCATTGAAAATGGGTACTTTCCAGTAATTTTGTCCACTTTTACAGTACAAAGCCAGGAAAAACACCATGAATATCAGCATCAGACCTTCTCCCAAATAACATGCAATAATTATTTCCATTCCTTCTTTATTATATGCTACATAATACAATTCTATTAATCAAAGCAGAGAACAAGCGATGGTCAAAGGGAAAGTTGTCAGGGCCTCTTGGGGATGGGCTGGAGCTGGTGATGCCAATTTCCCTCCTTTCCCGGCCCAACTCATCATTTTAGCTTTTCGAGTAAACAGGTAGGCACTTCAAGCAAAGGTAGGCAGGCTTTAAATCATTTTATGCAATTTTGAATGCTTTCAAGATGTGCACAATTTTGCCCAATTATCTTTTTCCTTTTTTTCTTCTAACCTTGCAATGATCCAATCTTTGCGACGCAACAGTTTTATCTAGGAATCGTTAAACTGAAATTATTATTCTGTGCTGTGCCGTGTGTTTCGTAAAATTGAATTTGGCACAACTTCTTTCTTCCGGTGGCACATGTTTGTTCTTCATCTCGACCACAAACGGAATGTACATTTTATCTGGTTCCGATCCTTCTATCATCACTGGATGTGAGTCAGGACACATATTAAACACAAGAAAAAGACTAACGGCCTTTGTCCGTTCGTTTTGAGAATGCAAAGACGCAACGTTTCACCCCCTCCTCGTGGAAATCAATCTGCATGGAACCACATTACACAGCCTCCATCTGTGCTCAACTCTAACACACGACGTCAGTCAATCATCGATGTTGCCTGACGAAGCTCCACGAGGAGGGAGTGAAATGTTGCGTCTTCGCATTCTCAAAACGAACGGACAAAGGCCGTTAGTCATTTTCTTGTGTTTAATATGCGTCCTGATGTAATTCCCGTTCGTGGTGCACGTGAAGAAATTGGATGTGAGTCGTGATCTTGGATTTTTGCGAGGTTGCTTGACATCTTTATAATGCGTCAATTGAATGAATCAATTAAATGAAATCAAATAAAAAATCTTTTCATCAAAATCGTTCGCCTTAATTTCCATTGGAGAAATTTTTAAACCAAGTTCTTTTCATTTTGATTTTTGGAATATAAACAAAAAATGAACTAACTTGTGCAGGAAGACAATGCTTGCTGTTGGTGTTCCAGAGAGATGCATATTTCAAAAGGGCACCTTTCTGATCAGATCTCAAATCAGACAAAACAACCTCCAAACTGCTTTCTTCTTGACTGGACATCAAATCTGGAATGATCAAAGCCAAGCACAAGTTGACTGACAGGTTAGATTAGTTAACGTTGTGGAGAAAAAGGAAATGCAATTCAGCGAGATGATGCTAATGGTTCAAATTATGGAAAGTGGTGAAAAAAAAAGAATGATGAGCACCGTATGTGTTTATCATGTTTGCATTTCTGAAAATGCCTAAAACTGTGCTTCAGACTCCAAACTGTAACAGTACCTGTCTACAACGTTTTAGAAGAAATTCCGTTGGATTTCAAATTGCAGATGGAAAAACTCATTTGTGGTGGCACACTTTTATGAAAAAGACAGATATCTTCTGGAGGATGTGCACGCCAAACTTTTGGCAGCTATCAGCTGGTGATCTTGGTTGAATCTTATGCTCTCTCAAGTTAAAATTCGTATGTTAGGTTAGGTTAGGTTTAAACTGTAACAGTACCTATCTACAACGTTTCAGAAAAAAATTCCGTTGGATTTTCAAATTGTAGATGGAAAAACTCATTTGTGGTGGCACACTTTTATGAAAAAGACAGATATCTTCTGGAGGATGTGCACGCCAAACTTTTGGCAGCTATCAGCTGGTGATCTTGGTTGAATCTAATGCTCTCAAGTTAAAATTCGTATGTTAGGTTAGGTTAGGTTTAAACTGTAACAGTACCTATCTACAACGTTTCAGAAAAAAATTCCGTTGGATTTTCAAATTGCAGATGGAAAAACTCATTTGTGGTGGCACACTTTTATGAAAAAGACAGATATCTTCTGGAGGATGTGCACGCCAAACTTTTGGCAGCTATCAGCTGGTGATCTTGGTTGAATCTAATGCTCTCAAGTTAAAATTCGTATGTTAGGTTAGGTTAGGTTTAAACTGTAACAGTACCTATCTACAACGTTTCAGAAAAAAATTCCGTTGGATTTTCAAATTGCAGATGGAAAAACTCATTTGTGGTGGCACACTTTTATGAAAAAGACAGATATCTTCTGGAGGATGTGCACGCCAAACTTTTGGCAGCTATCAGCTGGTGATCTTGGTTGAATCTAATGCTCTCAAGTTAAAATTCGTATGTTAGGTTAGGTTAGGTTTAAACTGTAACAGTACCTATCTACAACGTTTCAGAAAAAAATTCCGTTGGATTTTCAAATTGCAGATGGAAAAACTCATTTGTGGTGGCACACTTTTATGAAAAAGACAGATATCTTCTGGAGGATGTGCACGCCAAACTTTTGGCAGCTATCAGCTGGTGATCTTGGTTGAATCTAATGCTCTCAAGTTAAAATTCGTATGTTAGGTTAGGTTAGGTTTAAACTGTAACAGTACCTATCTACAACGTTTCAGAAAAAAATTCCGTTGGATTTTCAAATTGCAGATGGAAAAACTCATTTGTGGTGGCACACTTTTATGAAAAAGACAGATATCTTCTGGAGGATGTGCACGCCAAACTTTTGGCAGCTATCAGCTGGTGATCTTGGTTGAATCTAATGCTCTCAAGTTAAAATTCGTATGTTAGGTTAGGTTAGGTTTAAACTGTAACAGTACCTATCTACGACGTTTCAGAAAAAAATTCCGTTGGATTTTCAAATTGCAGATGGAAAAACTCATTTGTGGTGGCACACTTTTATGAAAAAGACAGATATCTTCTGGAGGATGTGCACGCCAAACTTTTGGCAGCTATCAGCTGGTGATCTTGGTTGAATCTAATGCTCTCAAGTTAAAATTCGTATGTTAGGTTAGGTTAGGTTTAAACTGTAACAGTACCTATCTACAACGTTTCAGAAAAAAATTCCGTTGGATTTTCAAATTGCAGATGGAAAAACTCATTTGTGGTGGCACACTTTTATGAAAAAGACAGATATCTTCTGGAGGATGTGCACGCCAAACTTTTGGCAGCTATCAGCTGGTGATCTTGGTTGAATCTTATGCTCTCTCAAGTTAAAATTCGTATGTTAGGTTAGGTTAGGTTTAAACTGTAACAGTACCTATCTACAACGTTTCAGAAAAAAATTCCGTTGGATTTTCAAATTGCAGATGGAAAAACTCATTTGTGGTGGCACACTTTTATGAAAAAGACAGATATCTTCTGGAGGATGTGCACGCCAAACTTTTGGCAGCTATCAGCTGGTGATCTTGGTTGAATCTAATGCTCTCTCAAGTTAAAATTCGTATGTTAGGTTAGGTTAGGTTTAAACTGTAACAGTACCTATCTACAACGTTTCAGAAAAAAATTCCGTTGGATTTTCAAATTGCAGATGGAAAAACTCATTTGTGGTGGCACACTTTTATGAAAAAGACAGATATCTTCTGGAGGATGTGCACGCCAAACTTTTGGCAGCTATCAGCTGGTGATCTTGGTTGAATCTTATGCTCTCTCAAGTTAAAATTCGTATGTTAGGTTAGGTTAGGTTTAAACTGTAACAGTACCTATCTACAACGTTTCAGAAAAAAATTCCGTTGGATTTTCAAATTGCAGATGGAAAAACTCATTTGTGGTGGCACACTTTTATGAAAAAGACAGATATCTTCTGGAGGATGTGCACGCCAAACTTTTGGCAGCTATCAGCTGGTGATCTTGGTTGAATCTTATGCTCTCTCAAGTTAAAATTCGTATGTTAGGTTAGGTTAGGTTTAAACTGTAACAGTACCTATCTACAACGTTTCAGAAAAAAATTCCGTTGGATTTTCAAATTGCAGATGGAAAAACTCATTTGTGGTGGCACACTTTTATGAAAAAGACAGATATCTTCTAGAGGATGTGCACGCCAAACGTTTGGCAGCTATCAGCTGGTGATCTTGGTTGAATCTTATGCTCTCTTAAGTTAAAATTCGTATGTTAGGTTAGGTTAGGTTTAAACTGTAACAGTACCTATCTACAACGTTTCAGAAAAAAATTCCGTTGGATTTTCAAATTGCAGATGGAAAAACTCATTTGTGGTGGCACACTTTTATGAAAAACAGATATCTTCTGGAGGATGTGCACGCCAAACTTTTTGGCAGCTATCAGCTGGTGATCTTGGTTGAATTTAAGCTCTCTCAATTTAAAATTCGTATGTTAGGTTAGGTTAGGTTTAAAAAACGTAACAGTACCTATCTACAACGTTTCAAAAAAAAATTCCTTTGGATTTTCAAATTGCAGATGGAAAAACTCATTTGTGGTGGCACACTTTTATTAAAAAGACAGATATCTTCTGGAGGATGTGCACGCCAAACTTTTGGCAGCTATCAGCTGGTGATCTTGGTTGAATCTAATGCTCTCTCAAGTTAAAATTCGTATGTTAGGTTAGGTTAGGTTTAAACTGTAACAGTACCTATCTACAACGTTTCAGAAAAAAATTCCGTTGGATTTTCAAATTGCAGATGGAAAAACTCATTTGTGGTGGCACACTTTTATGAAAAAGACAGATATCTTCTTGGAGGATGTGCACGCCAAACTTTTGGCAGCTATCAGCTGGTGATCTTGGTTGAATCTTATGCTCTCTCAAGTTAAAATTCGTATGTTAGGTTAGGTTAGGTTTAAACTGTAACAGTACCTATCTACAACGTTTCAGAAAAAAATTCCGTTGGATTTTCAAATTGCAGATGGAAAAACTCATTTGTGGTGGCACACTTTTATGAAAAAGACAGATATCTTCTGGAGGATGTGCACGCCAAACTTTTGGCAGCTATCAGCTGGTGATCTTGGTTGAATCTTATGCTCTCTCAAGTTAAAATTCGTATGTTAGGTTTAGGTTAGGTTTAAACTGTAACAGTACCTATCTACAACGTTTCAGAAAAAAATTCCGTTGGATTTTCAAATTGCAGATGGAAAAACTCATTTGTGGTGGCACACTTTTATGAAAAAGACAGATATCTTCTAGAGGATGTGCACGCCAAACGTTTGGCAGCTATCAGCTGGTGATCTTGGTTGAATCTTATGCTCTCTTAAGTTAAAATTCGTATGTTTAGGTTAGGTTAGGTTTAAACTGTAACAGTACCTATCTACAACGTTTCAGAAAAAATTCCGTTGGATTTTCAAATTGCAGATGGAAAAACTCATTTGTGGTGGCACACTTTTATGAAAAAGACAGATATCTTCTGGAGGATGTGCACGCCAAACTTTTGGCAGCTATCAGCTGGTGATCTTGGTTAAATCTAATGCTCTCTAAAGTTAAAATTCGGAGGTTAGGTTAGATAAGTTCAGAATAATCAGTTAGGTTCGGTTAGGAAACTTGCATTTGGGACTTATGAGAAAATTGCCTGGCTCCAACCATCATCACCAGCTAGCAGAATCCCCTTTTGGTGCCCAATATCGATCATTGTGCAAATCCACCGTGGGATTTTATTATATAAAGTCATGAAAGTGAAAAAACAAGTTCGCCTGAAAAGTTGAAACTCTGAGAAGTTAGAAGAAGGCATGGTTTTTTTCTTTGTGGGTGAATCTGAGGAAAAGTGCAAAACAATTTTGCAGTGATCTGATCGATTTCACCAGAGTTGCTGCCAGCTTCATTCACAAGTCAACAGTTGATTTTCATCCGTCAACAGTCATTCATCATAGCAGGCTAGAATACCATTTTATAGCTGCGTTGATTTGAACAGAAGTACAAGAAAGTGCGAGGCGAGACACTAAAAACACAAACAATTTTTTATCAGTTTTCTGCATTTATTTGAATATACCTAGTTTTGTGCTGCAGTTGGAAGGTGGAAGGTTTAAAGTTGGAAGGTGCTGAAACTTCTGCAACAGTGTACAAGAAACAAGAAGAGGACAAAAAACTAACACGAGATCGATTTCACTTTGCCCAGCCATTATAACGAGTTCAAAATGGTGGCATGTACTGATACGGCATGACTGATTTTTGAACAGGGGGTCCCTGGTCAAAAATGTCATCTCCGGTGTTTACGTACCGATTTGATTCATTTTTGGTACACAGGTCCTTCCTTATAGGAAGAGTTCTCACACAAAATTTCAACTTGATACCATTACCCATTACTGAGATGTTGGGAAAAATGTCATAAGAATGTAGCGCGACCTTGCATGCATGCTGTATGTAAGCTGTAAGACATTTTTGGTTCTGTTTGCATCAAAATGCTTACTAACAGCACAACAATTGGCAGAATGTTTATTTTTGACTGAGAAATTCAAATTATTTTGATTTACGCTGGCATTATATAGAAGTGAGAGGTAATCTTGTTGAAATGCACATGTGAAGTGACTTAGAGCAAAGATGTCAAAATTCTGCTTCCAACAGCCAACAGACCAGGAGTTTCCTGGGTTAAAAATGGCTGAGATAGGGCTTTCGATAGGCAAAAAAACATGCAAAACTCATTTAGCGGTAAATTAGCACTAAAACTGTTTCCACAATTAAAGCTCTTCAGGTATGCCATCACTAAATCATATAGGTATAAAAACAAAATGACTTGAGATATTCTAATTTGGTTTTCAGTTTTTGAGAGTAGAAACTTCACTCTGCGAACATGGATGAAAACTGACAAAAAAAAATTGACAAAAAGTGTAATTTTTACCAGGGCCCCTCCCATAAGTTCAGGTTTTGGTGTTGTTGGTTCGGCTCCAAATTGTGACTCCAGTTGGCCAATTTTGAGACTCGGAAGTTTTTTGTTGTTTAATTAAACAAACAAAGGGAAGTTAATTTCGACGTTGCCACCATGGACTTGCATAACTAATCATGCTGTGGCCTGATTCAACATAAATTCAACATTATTTTAACAACATAAATCATCTTTCAACATCACTAGATTAATCAGTGTACGGAAGATACCCTACTGACCCTCAATAATTGAAAGAAGCCAAAATTCTGCAGTTATTTACTTATCAATTTTATTGGAGAAAGGTCATTTAAAATCTGACCCGGGTCCACCATTCCCACTGCCCCCACCCTCGACTTCCAAGTGTTGCAAATTGATCATTGATTTGAACATGATGACATAACTGACGCAGTAAATTGGCATCTTCTCTGATGAAAACAACCTGTGGCAATGGCCACACAGCTTAAAATCTAACTCACAGGTAAGAACACACACACGATTCGCATTGCACCAGCTAAAATCTTTGTGTAAGATGTGGCTCATGCCAATAGATAGAAGACATTTTAAAAGCTTGTTTAAGGCTCAAGGCTGATAAATAATCTGACACTCTGTTCACACTTCATTTTCACAGATTTCTTTCGGAAGAATAATCTCCCAGTTAAAGGACAATAACAGAACCACCAAAAATTGTGTTTAGACAACTGTGACAAGCCATGGAAAAAGTGATGCATGTTGGGCTTTGTCAAACTTGACAGCAAGACAACTCAATTTGCATGGGGGGCATGTTGACTCCCCACTCTGACCAAAAATTTAGCCACTCATGAATGTGCGGCATCTGTTTTAACTTTATGTGGGCATTGCCAGTGATGTGACAAAAGGAGCTTGCCTGAAATGATGAATCCCCAAGTCGACAAACTTAATGACTGGGTCTACTTCAAAACTACCACGAGACTGGGAATCTGGCTTGCGCGTGAAAAAGCAGACCGGTGAGTCATGACTTAAAATGTGTTCAAAACTCACAAAACAAGAAACACACTGTTGTTGACAACAATAGATCATGGGTGATTTATTGCATAATCAATGTTGAAATTTAATGAATTCAATCTCTTATTTTTGGACCCCCAAATGGTCCAAAACTCCTGGGCCATTTGGGGGTCCAAAAATAAAATCATCAGTAATTAATTGAAATTTGCAGACATGGTTCTTCAGGCGGAACCGAACAAAAATGGAAGAGAGGTGTTTTGTGAAAATCCATCACTTTTTCCCTCGAAATGTTTAGTTGCCATAGTATTCATAGAAATTGCCATGGGAACCGGAACTTTTTGTTGGCAAAAAACCCAGAAGTGGTTTTCGAACAAAATCCAGTCTCATCTTTGTTAGTATTGGCAAGAAAAACAATTCCTGAAAATTTTTGACACACCTTTCGAATTCACCCTGTATGGAATCTTGTAATCTACTTCTTTGGATATATGCCCCTTGCATAAACTTGACATATGACCTAAATGTCAGCTGGAGTTGCCGGGTAACTTTTGAAAAACCCAATAACGGTACCCTGCACGCTACCCCCCACTTGTTTGCTATCAGGAGAGTTAGAAATAATACAGTTCTGTTCTTTTGAATTTTCCGTATTCATTCCCCATCGCGATCTCATATCTACATACATTCACTTTATGGAGTAGGTATATTTCCATTTCACAGTAATTATTGCTTTGCAATCTGATGGCGACCATTCTCTGATAATGAGCTCGCGTGTCCCGTCATCGTTGTGGATTTGCATGGTGGTGTGTGTATTCTCATTTCAGAGCCGCTTCACGCATACGCAGAATCACGTGCAGAATCACCAGGGAGGTGTTTTGATTTTTGTCTTGTTGTCCTTCACACAACTCGGAAGTTCACAGGCAGTGGTGAATGCACTTGCAGAGAAGCAAATCCATTGAAGTAAACAGCTCCAATAAGCTGCTCTTACGATAACGGGGTCCGCTGCAGCGACAAAATATCGGCATTTCTCCAACACGAAATGAAATGGCGATTCCAGGAAATGTGTCGTTTGCTCCACCCAACGACTTGCCAAAGGCCGAGTGCAAATGTCGTTTTGCTTTAGATTGTTTATTTCCACCCTGCCAGTCCATGTTAACCTTCTGACCAATGGAGTTTAGCAAATAAGCAACCAAGCTTTCATTAGCTGCAAGTGGTTAACAAACATTTCATTTGTACATCCAAATGTTGGTCCAATTTCCTATCTTGTGGGCATAAACGTCGACCTGATCAATCCTTTCTTTCTAGATGTGCTTTCGCAGTAAAATGGCATTTTGTTAAAAAGACAAAATTAAAGGGGAAATGAAAAGATGAAAAATTACGTAACGATAATCAATGATAATTAACTTCAGTACAGCTAAGAAATCTGGGATAACGACAGCTAAAAACATCGCAGTTGAGTCTGTCGTGCCACAGAGAACGTTGGCTACCCCTGCGAAAATATGTTTCGGCAAAGCTGCTTGCGTTGAATATCGACAGCCAGTGCTTTTTTGTGTTCTGGATTTTTTCCGATTGAAAATCGACTGCAATCACACAAGTGAAACCAACGAGATAACAAATATGCAGAGTGATCGGCGGGCGGCGACTCACCACTTCGAAATGCAGACATTGGGCCGATTTTTTAAACGCCCATCTTTTAGGCCGCGGATTATTTTCTTTTTAAATGCAATTTTGTACACAAAATGAAAATAATCCGCGGCCTAAAAGACGGGCTTCGTTTAAAAAATCGGCCCATTGGAGGACTTGGCCCTCACCACCTATTGGTGGGCACCGCATGAGATTTTTGATGAGTTTCGACTTTGAATCCCGTTTCAAAAATCGCTCCACATGGCCAAGTTTTTAACCGATCCAGACGATCATCACTTTATTTTGATAGCTAAAGAAACATGGAATACGCTCATTCAAATTCTTTTCCTTGAATATGCAGGCAAATGTTTGCAACCAAGCATAACAGGCAAAGAAGTGCGCCTTTGAAAATATTGCGTATTCTTATGTTCCTTGTCAACAGAGTGAGCTGTTATTCAAACATTTCTGCTGTGTGGTGTGATCGACCTTTCAGAAAGTTGTAGGTGAATGTATTTTCTTTCGATTGACACCAAAATAACCTTTTTTGATGACTGTGTAGCCCCAGAATCTATTGCTGAAATATGCGAAAGTTCTCAAAATTTTAAGAAAAATGCGCGTCCATGCAACATTACACGGTCTTTGGATGAATATCTTTCCATTGCATTGACAGTTCAGTTGTTATAAATTTCGAGACATTTTTACGCTTTTAGGGGACACCGAAAACGTCCAAATCGGCAGCCATTTTGGTTTTACAATCGGTTTTCGACTTTGGAAAAAGACGTTTTCTCATTTACTTTTCATTCCGCACTCTTTTCATTCCGCACTATTTCCTTTTGCCAACCAAAGGGCGAGCCCATCCACCAGACTGTTGACACAGGCTGTTTCGTCCATCATCACTCCACTTAAACACATTGTCGGTATTGAAAAATATCTGACAAAAAGACTGCAACCTGCAACACACATGGCTGAGACGAATGGTTTTGTTTTTCGTTCGCCGTGCGCACACAGCTGCGCGGTTCCGATCATAGCGCCGGTTCCGATGTAATTCAAGTTTTGGAAATGACTCGGCCAAGAGGAAACAAGCACAGCACGCCTGACGCTTGTGAGCACACCTGACGCCCGTGAACATCAGCTCAACGCCAACGATCTTCTTCTTTGCATAGGCAGGGATGCTCACAATCTTTAGCGTGCGGGTTTGTTGCGGTCCCCTGCTTGGCCTTGGCAGTGTCGTTAAACCAAGTTTCTTAGCTGTACACTACATTTTGTTCTTGTAAAAATCCACCCACCTGCAGTGTCAGAGGATAAGTTGGCACAATTTTTAAGCCATGATAAGAATTTTTGTACAAATTGGTATGACACTGCAATATATTTTCATCAGGCATTGCCCCTAAAATGCAAATTCCCTCGGCTCCATTTATTCCTTCTTGGAAAAATGTAGGAGCTCATCTAAAAACACAGGAAAAATACGAAATAAAGAAGCCTGTAGTCACCCTGCATACCTGATTTGCACTACACTTCCATCTTAAGCGTGCCAACAACGCTCGACCCGGATAGAGTAAAAGATCAGCTTTACATACGGCTGAACTAGAAGGAACTGACCTTTCAGAATGTTCAAGGCACGAAATGGCTGATCCAAGGTGATCGTCAGCTTCAAGGCTTTGAGCAATTCCCCCGACTGGATCAAATTGGACAATCGTTGTTCCTGTTTGATAACTTTCTCACGCTCTTCGCTTTTCTTCTTCACCTCTATCTCTGTCGTATCCCTCCAGAGAAGCAACAGGGAATCGGCACCACCTGTCACAAGGCGTCTATTCTTATCGAATGCTCTCAAGGTCCAAATTCTGCCTTCATGCTCCGAGAAAGTGTTTACACAATCGCTCGTTTTCAAGTTCCACAACTTCAGGAGCCCATCGGCAGCTGCTGAGATCACCTGCATGCCACGTGTCACAAACACTAGACTGAGCACGGCACTGTCGTGACCTTCCAACGTCTTTATGCATGAGAAATCAGTCAAGGAAAACAATCGTAATGTGCCGTCGGCAGACGACGTGGCTAAAATCTGGTCAACTGGTGAAAACTGGACACACCAAATGGCCTTTCGGTGGCCTTTTAAAACTGCCATTACTTTTAGGGTCTGTGAATCCCAAATCTGAAATTACAGGAAATGCAAAAACAATTGCTGAAACAACAGAGAAATGGCTCTCAAATATCTTCACCCGAATAAAGAAACATACCCCCGTTTGCTGATGGATGGAATGTCTTTGGAAACAGTGAGAAGGATCCCAGTTTGAATATGCAAGCACACTGATTCATGTGAATTTCAAGACAGAGACATGTAAAAAAAATCTGGAAAATTTGTTGGAAAAAACCATAATCAATCGTATTGTGCTGAATCTGGGCGAGATTTTCGTGGAAACACCCCATCAGAATTTTCCCACTTTTTTAGGTTTTCACCCACAATGACAGCCAAATGTGGGATTTTCAAACAGCCAAGTCAATTTTTGGTACGCAGTTCACAAACAAAGAAAAAGTTCCCAATTTAGCAATGCTTGTTCACGGGGAGGGACAATACCTCCTTAATCCTTGAGCTCTGGTCAAAATGGGCACCTACACTCCTTTGCAATAACTGGGGAATTCCTTGCAACACCTGACGCACCATGAACCATGTTTTTGTTCAATGCACCTACTTCCCTGGTCCCTTTTGGACAATTGGCTGTCAAGATCTCCAGGCCGCATTTTGCATACCTCAGATTTTTGGTCCCCGTAGTAG
>JASGXE010007793.1:0-17840 GCA_030068105.1 Sinentomon sp. SZTP_YWyxl
TCAGGCAGTGTGATGTTTGCAGGAGTACCACATTCTCGGAGAATGTGTTTTTTGATACACAGCTGAACACACTTTTTGCAGGTTCGTGCTTGGTTTCATGGATTGCTCTTTTTAACTGCAATAGGACAACTTCGCGACAAGGTAGTCTCTGTTCAGGTTTGGTGTTAACTATGTGGATATATCCTAAACGATACCTACTTTTGCCAGTTTGTGCCACATGTCAATAACAATTGTCATCATAATCATTGTAACGTAGTTCTGAAACGCAGACTCCTGTGATTTCCTTCTAAGAAAGTCCGAGCGACCTATGAAATGAGACATACTCGTAGGATGCTAATCTCAAAAAAGTCTCATGTCAAGAATTCTAGGTAAACATAGGCAGCTTTGACTTTCTTGGAAGAAGGAAATCACAGAGGTATATGTTTCAGGGCTGGAATTTGGCGTTCAAGACTAATAATTTGACAAGTCTGATTTGACACCCAGGCTGAAACATTGTTCATTCGTTTCAATGGGCGAGTGTCCGGTCCAATCAGGCTTCGTTCATGTCTTTTTCTTTTTGCATCTGCGCAGTCTTTCCAGCTTGGAGTTCAAGTTTGATCCAGCTTAGTGTTCGAGTTTGAACTCTCCAATGGCTCAGTTCCGTGATTTTTTTCTTTTGACAACAATCCCGTTCAACACACCAATAGGTGGAAAGTTGCGCTCGTATTCCCCATTGCAACTCACCCTCAGGTGCAACTCATTAGTCCATTCAACAGAGAGATGCATATTTCGCAACAATGGAAAAGGATTCAGTGTTGTAAATAGAAATGAAATTTTCCCAACACAAATCTGTGCATTGAATTGGTTATAGGGTGGCACCTGAGGGTGAGTTGCAATGGGGAATACGGCCGTTGAAGTCAAGATACAGGTTACGCCGTAGACAAATAAAAGAGAGCTAAGTGTGAGAAACTTTTATTTCTACTCCTGCGATTTTCCATTAAAACCCATCGTTAAACAATCGGCGATATTCCCCATTGCAACTCACCCTCAGGTGCCACTCAATAACCAATACAATGGAGAGATTTGTATTGTGAAAATTTCATTTCTATGTACAACGCTTATTCCTGTTGCATTGTTGGAAAAATGCATCCGTCTGTTGAATTGGCTATTGAGTTGAACCTGAGGGTGAGTTGCAATGGGGAATATGGTCGAATATTTTTCATTTCTCTTTTTTCACTTAGTTCCATTTAATTTGTCCAAGGAGGTTATTGAAAGCAACGTGTGTAACATTTTTGCACATACAGCTGAGTTGTTCAGTTTGTATTTTAGCCCTGCTCACCACATTACAAAAGCTGACTATTAATTGCTGTGTGCTTTGATGAAACATAAAATAATTACTCTTCATTTTTTGACACAAAGGTGGCAACCTCTCCACAGGAATGAATCGGAAGTTAGTTGTTCATAACTGGCTGCACCCAAGGCCAAGTTGGCAAGGCAATGCAATCCTTTACCCAACAGGTCCATCATCCAAGATATGATCCTGAATACACTAAAATGCACATTGGACAAGTACCAACAACAGCATGTTGCAAATAATGGGGAACAGAAATTCAGAATTCAGTCATATCAGAAACAGGAAGTGTGGATTCGTTGCATGAACCTTTGCTTGCTAGACTATTTGAGCATCCTGTTTCAGCGATTGAAACTTGCCTGCGAAAGAAAACTGAAGGCAGAACATAAGATGCACACTAACCTGGTACTATGACTCGCATTGTAGGTAGGTACCATTGGGTAAGGGATAGTGTAACAGTACTTTCACGGAAAATTTACCAAATTGAAAGGATGACTATTCGTTTTGAAATCATCCACTCTGAGCTGAACCATCCCAAAATTTACTGTAAGCCTCAGCTATTTCGCATACGCAGCCATACCTACATTCCTGTTTCACCTTTGCTGTTCCAACAAACAAACCAAACCTTTCTCTTTCTGAAAACTTTCTCTTTCTGGTGTTGGCACTTAAGGGAAGCAGTCGATGGGTAAGGCTGGCGACATGACGTTACAGGATTGACACTTTTTAAATCAGATTTTCGTGTGAGGAAGGATGTGTTTTTTATGTTGTGCTCTGATTATATTTCTAACTAACTGATGAAGCACATTGACTTCAACATGGTAAATTGAAATTTAATTGAAGTTGGTATGTTTCGTGCACTTGTTTTGACTCATCGAAAATATTTTTAATTTTTTTGCAGGTGCAAATATTCTTGTGGACTCTAAGCTTCCCAGTGTTCAATCTGCTGAATATTTCTGCCGCCTTTCTCAAAACCACAGGTTAGCTATGATACTCATAACGGCCACATTGCATATTTCCATTCACACTGTGATTTATTGGCCCATTGATGACAGATGGATGCACTTTCCTCAAGCGAATAGCGTTGTACAAAAATATTTTTTTTGCACTACGAACTCACCTGAATTGGCTCGAAGCTTAGTGCAAGTGGCAATGGGGAACACAACCAAACCAAAAATGTCGGCAGTGAAATGTGGCAGCAAGATGACAAATTTTGATGAGATTCATCCTGCATGTGCAAAATCAGTTTGCCTGACACACTTTTGCCTCTGTTTATATTGCCTGGTCTACAGTTCATTTCTTTCTGCTTGGGTGATCATTTCAAAAAGCATTACTGGGTTGTTGCAATCAGAAAACCAAAACGAAACTGTACAAGGAACATCAATGGAAAGGTCAAAGCTTAACCTCCTAAAACCACCCAGAATGGCCGTGTCATGCTGCCAGGCGACAATTGTCAGTTTTTTACCCTTGGCCGGTGGCCCAAAAGCCAATGCATTTCTGGGGCAGAATTGGCGAAATTTTTTTTTTTGCAAAGTCAGCAATTTTGTCCTTTACGTAGGTGTATCCAGATATTTTGAGAACTGCTTGTCAAAATGCACCGTGTGTAACCCTGATCAAAACCACATTTTCAAATCACAAGAGGGACTCTTCCCTGACACCAGTACAAAATTCCACCATTTTCACGCAACTCGTTGAAGCTCCACGTTGTTTTGAAGTGAGCTCTTATAAAAATGTGAATTTGATACTTTTTGCCGCAGAGCAGATGCCATAAAATTCCAGTCTTGCTAGTGCCCCCTTTGATTTTTAGAAAAATAAGAAGTTGAAGCTGAAGACGAATGTCGTAGTGAATGTCTCATGAGAACGATGTTTCTCCTCTGTAGGATATCTAAATTTTCTAGATGGTTTTTTGCGACATTGAATGTTCTCTTTGGTCATGTTTCATGGATTCTGCGAGCAGACAGGGCAATTTTGGTGTGGATTTTCGAAAAGTATTCTCGGGCAATAATACTTTAATTACGTTAGCAGGTAGCATGATGTTAAGGCTAACATTAACTGCAGTTGATCTGTCATCATTTGCAACAACTGTCTCTGAAAACCATCAAAATTTTGCTCATTCACAAACTGACTTTTTTGCTTGTGAGCAAGGGTTATTTTAAAACACCCTGTACCTCAGGGGTGTTGTGGAATTCGTTCGACAATGGTGGCAAGCAAAGGACACCGGCCACCGTGGACTACTTCCAAAATGGCCCGAGCTTGGGTTGCGTATTTTGCAAAACAAATGAATGTGAATTGGTGGAATAGTTTGTCTCTTTTGAAAAATCTGCACTTTTTTCATCAGTGTAAAAAACACATCGAATTCAATTGCTTATCCACTGAGTATCAAAAGCCTGATATCACTGTCCTTTTGCACAACAATAGAACAAGGTTCGAAAGATATGTGGACAAAAAATCTCCAAAATCACACGCAGGATATCCAAACACCGAATCAGTTCTCAAAATATATGGATACGCCTACGTAGGTACTCTGCCATCTTATGAGAATTTATTTTCAAAATTCCAACCGGGAGTGTCAGCACCTATCACACACTTCAAAATCCTATTCCAAAATTTTTTTTTGTCAATTTTACTCAGCCAGAGTAACTTAAAATGCATGGGTCAGTCAGTCTAGGAATGTCACCCAAAGCTGACCAGAACTTCTGTATCACAATCTGGCTCATGAAGGAATATGTGGGAACATGCAGAGCATGCAGGATGCAGAGCCAAAAAAATTTCCTTTCGAAAACGACACCACTCCCATCCCAATCGGTCAATTCGTTCTCAGGCAGGTTCATTTCAAAGTGACCCAACATGTTAAAAAGATCTGCCGAATTTGAAGTCCAATAACTCAAGAACAAACTCTACACAAACATTATCGTCATCTCTCCTTCTGTCTGTGTTTGCAATGCAAATCTGGATGGGGGTTAGGTATTGTTTCCTTGTCCTTTGGCTCTGAGATAACCCTATCTCCACCGAACTTATGGCTCGACATGGATGAAAAGAAGGCACACTTCGGAGAAAAATCGGTTTGAATGCTGGAAGTGAGTGAAACTGCCGACTGACAAACGTCAGCGGATGAACGTCACTTGGCCATTTTTATCTCATGTGCCTACACAAAGGAAAAACTACTGGATGTTTCGGAATAGGGCCTATTCATTTTTCGCTGATGTACGTATAAGTCACCTGTCGGCAGCACCGAGGAAATGCATCGTATTTTGGGCCAAGGACAAAACCTGACAAACATCGCCTGGCGGGGTCAGGAGGTCAAGAGCCTTGATTGATAACAAATATGTACCCCACTCATTGGATGGAAGTTGCACAGGGTCTTAATGATACCGAAAGGATTTGTCTCTCCAGATGACAGAAACAACGTGGAGTGGTAAAAAAAGAACAAAAAAAAAAAAAGAAGCAAAGAATGTTTGGCAAACGGGTTTGCCAAACATTCTCAGAACTAGAGTGTCACAAAAGCATGCGCCCTCTTTGATTATGATGAAGCATGGGCTCTCTTTGATCATCATCATCATAGAAGTAGGTTCTTGTACCTACTTGTCTGACTTACTGAGAAACAGGATACAGTCTAAAGAACTGAATTGAAACATCTGGACTTTTTACTTGGTTTTGATTGAAGCCACATAGACATGCGGGCATACCGCTTCGTGGGCTCCCCAAATTGTGAGTGTCACTATTGCCATTAAAGCTCCTCCAATAATGTCCACAGCCTCCACAGGTTGGCACCCCGTTTTGTTAATGGGCACCCACCATTGTTTGGAAAAAATCACTTCCTGCTATCATTATTATTCTGCTTTTCCAGGAGCCTTGTTTTTGAAAGGAGAAATGTCGGAGATCCTGAAGTTGATGCAATAGAGATGCACAAAATTATCTCGTTATCTGCTAACAAAACAAGTAAGAAACTCTCCATTTTTATCAGTGTCAGTTTTTGGAACACTTTTTCGTGACTGTGGTCTTTTTGTAATTTCACAAAGCAGTTTCAGAAAGTTTAATTGTCAGAAGTGGCTGCGGGGCATGGAAACCGGGCTGCAGACGGTGTTTGCGAGAAAAGTTTTGTCTGTTTTTTTTCTCAAAAATTGCGCATTCTGAGTACCTCTTGAGATTCCATTTTTTCACATTGTTTCCCCTTTGTGGAGGATTTTTCCCCTTCGGGATTTCCCCATGCCCGACTCTCTCCCCTGCGTTGCATCAATACAATTCTATGCAATTTAATTTGCTTGGACATTGTCTATTGCAAATCAACAGGCGGGAGGGGGTGCAGAGAGGCTAGACGTTTATATCCAGTGCTGTCTTGTATGAACCGAGGTTAACCTTAAAGGTATGGACAGAAATATCGTCTGGAACAAGACTGCTCTTTTCCTAATACATTGCCCTGGTGTTGCCTTCATTTGCCGAAAAATTAATGCCATTTTTAGCCCAATCTCTCACAATCCTAAAGAGCTATCGGCACCACTGTCCATCGGCAGTGCGATAAAATAATTTTTTTTTACAAAATGGATATCCCTCACCACCATGGGAGTAAGCACCAGGGAGTCTATTTCCACTTGACTCCCTATTCTGATTCGCAGCGAGTGGAGAGCTGTTCGCTTGAAATTGAAGCAGAATGGAGTGTCAACTGCACTTGACTATCATTTGGTGATTATCTGTCGTTTGACTCCAGGGTTGCAAAAAAAAAAAACAGTTTTTTTAAAATACAAAAACATGTTTTTTATGTTTTAAACGTTTTAAACGTTTTTTATTCATTGTAAAAAACATGTTTAAAACAAAAAAAACTGTTTAAAACATGTTTTAAACGAATATTTTTTGGACGGGACATGCAATCTCATTTGACTTGTTTTGAAACTTCGTTGGTTGGTACCTTGTTTCCTATTCCACAATGTTGGACAGGAGCAGACAGTAAAGCATGATGCTGTCGTGTTCTTGGTATTTGGTTATGCTGTTGAATCAGTGTTTCCCGTGGGTATGTCCATATCATTTTTACTTACTTCGGAATGAGGGAGAGGTCGGTAGGAGGAGTAGGAGAGCAAGAGAGAGAGAGCGAGAGGGGGAGAGAGGGAGATGGAGTGAAGGGGAGAGCAAGAGGGTGAGATGTAGCGAGATGGAGATATAGATGGCAAGTGCAGGAGAGAGAGTGCAGGGGAGGGGGAGAGTGCACAACTGCATCCCTATTTGTCAGCGATAAAGGGAAAGGTCAGACTAGTATAGATTGGTTGGTTCCATGATGGGTTGCATTTGGCAATCACCACTCGTGTAAGACAGGATGGAACAAAATAGGTGCCTAAAGCCACGTTAGAATGTACCTACCTACAAAGTTTAGTCTGCAGACTTTTTGATCGTCCGTCCAAAACAGATCACTCGCAACAATGTGCAAAGGAGAACATTGAAGCATTGACCATTGCCCATTGTTGCGAGTGAAAATCTGTTTTGGACGGACAATCTGAATAAAATTGCCAACAAAAATCTGTCCATTCTGACGCGGCTTAACAGTTCCAAAGAAAGACCTGTCTGTCTACAGTCTCACTCATCCCTTTATCAGAAAATTGAAATAAACTATCCTGTCTCATCCGTCCCAGGGATGGGCAAGGTGGGGTACCTTAGAGGGGGTGAGCAGGTTTGCAACTGGGGGGGTAGGGCACGGAAAGTGCAGGGGATCTGAGGGGCTGTGCCCCAACGGGGGTCCAGGGGGCAGCGCCCCTGGCACGGGGTTTGGGGGAGAGCTTCCCCTAAAGCTGAAGCTTTTTTGATAAATAAGGGGTCCTCAGATGCCATTTTACGACATTTCATGTCCTCTTTTCACATTCTGGAGGGTCTGCAGTCGCAATAGATGGAGCAAGGAAGAACTGCCAGACACGACTTTCTGGATATGAGTTTTTGTGTCATTACCATTATCTGCAAATCAAAACAGAAAGTACAAAAGAAACAGAATGTTGCTATTGAAGTCCTGGTGTGTGCAGGGCACACACCAGGACTTCGGCCAAGGGTACCCTTGGAAAAAGGCTAAGGGGGGTAACCTTGGTGAAGGTCAGGGGGTAACCCCCCCGACCCCCTATGCCCGACCCTGATCCGCCCCCTCCTCGGATTTGCCGGACCATGAGACGGAGGATACAGCAGAGAAGGATGAAGTGGATTGGTTGCAGGAGGCACAGATGAGGTGGTAGACAGGTCTTTGAACTGTTACGCAAATTGATGTTACGACCAGGTCATCAGCAGTGAATAATTGACTTCTTGGTTTCTTGAGATAAAGAGGACTGCTCTTGATGAAACAGCAATCTCGACGTGTGGAGATGGCACACTGGTGATTGGACATGTTTTTGCAACACCGCATCAGGAAGTGAGCTCCAAAAGGGTCAAGAAAGGTATGATACGATAGAAATCTGAAACACGGAAGTACCACTTGATATTTTGCCCTCTCCAGTTGACATGTTCTCGCATTTCCGAACTGATCGCAGATCTGTTCAACTATTATCAAACTGTAATAATTGCAGTGCGAGTGCAACATGTCAAATGCTTCGTGTTTCGATGCTTTTTGATGGACAAAAATTTTGGTATGTTGATTGTAGTTAGAGTTAACAAAAGATGTTGGTGTTTCGGTTAAAGTTGGAGATAACAAAAGAAATGCAATAAAAATCAAACAAACACAAAAAATACATGAATGATAAACTGCTAATCATCATAACACCACGCATGTGGCGATTTTTCGCAAATCAGACCAAAGCTCGCAATCGTTGGTTTTGCCACTAGCAAAAGAAGGTAGGTCGTAAGTACACATATGAGACAATACCCAAATTTGTTGGTCATCGGAGTCAGCGAATGTGGTTGCACTACAATTGAGTATGTCTAGATGAATGAAAGGGCACCCAACATAAATTTAGAAAATGAAAAAAAAAGACAAAAAACGTTTTAATTTGAAATGTAAAAAAAATTAAAAAATGCAGACAAAAAAAACGTTTTGTTTGAAATGTAAAAAAAAACTGTTTAAAACGTTTAAAACGAAATGTTTTAAACAAAACTGTTTTAAACATGAGCCCTTGTTTTAAACGTGTTTTAAACGTTTGTTTAAAACATTTTGTTTTAAACATTGCAACCCTGTTTGACTCCCAAAACTACAAATCATAGATTCCCAAAAAAAAAAAGCAATCAAACTTGGCATCTTTGCCAGAAACTGGAACACAGATCAGCAGACGACATGCAAAAGTCATTTCCAAGTTTTTATGAATAGGTACTTTTGGATGTAGAAGAATGATGTTGAAGTTATTTCATTTTGGATTGCAAAAGGAACGGTGAGTTCCAAATGCAACGGGCATAGCAAAACGCAAAAGAATTCAAAACTTCAACTGCTTGGATACGAAGCTGGTTGAAATAAAATGCTAAAATTTTGTATTTCTGGCCTCTGACCATGGCAGAGCTGTCCCCAGTTGGCTTTTCCTTGGTCTTACACGCAGGGGAGTGCCTTTGTCCCACGCAGGGCATGCCTTGGCAGAAGGCCAACTGTTGGCTTTGTTTTCATTCCTCCAAAACTATTGGCCACACCATTGCATTTTCTTTCATGGATTGCCTGTCAAACAAATTTTTTAAATATTCAAAAAAAAAAAAAAAGATTCAGAGGCCGCGGACTTGGATGTGGTTACTGGCAAGTGGCAGCCCCGGCCACATTTCAGATAAAAATGTGACTTTAAATGCCTTGGGACGCCACCTTTTCTTGCGAAAGTTTAAGCACTATCTTGCACTTTTTACAGTTCTTGTCATGCTTTGCACAAAGCAACTTTTTGATAAATCTTACGCAATGTTTGCATTGATAAGCAGTTGAATTCAAAAATATAAAGATATAAGCAGGATGCTGATAGGTGCCAAAATCAACATAAGATGCCGTACGATACGATAATTTCCATATGATTTTCGAACTTTGTAGGTTTGTTATTATTCTTTCTTCTTTTCAGACAATTGTCTTCATGTCAATTACTTGGATGGTGAAAAGAATATGCGCACATTATCTTTGTCAACTGTTGCTCCAACCAGTCCAACTGAAGTGAATCCATCGAACCTTGAAGATGCATGCAAAGGAGGAGGAGGAGGAGGATTTGAGTTCATCAAGGCTCTTGTTGATGGATTCCAGCTTGTGCAGGAAGGCAGACAATATGAAGGGGTGGGCATTTGATGTTTTTTGGAAACGCCACTTCACGAGATGTCCACATGTTTTTGAAGGGTTTTATGCTGTTGGGTTGCATGTGGAAACAGGGAACAAACCCGTAGAGTAATGATAATAGGTTCCTGTGTGATATTAAATTTTGCACGTTGCTGGCACCCATTTGAAATCCTTTGGGCACAACAATCCTTTGGTTGGAGCTGGAAGCACGGATTTTTTTGGTATTTTTAATATGAATGCAGCGTATACATGCGTGGCTCATCATCATGAGGTAGTCAATTTTTTTTTTCTGTGAATTCATTTCTGCTTTGTTATGTGGTGCATCTCTAACACTGATATAAAAGCTGCTCTTCACGGAATGTTCGTCATTTCAAAACGGAATGGTCTTCATTCCTTCATTGAATGATGACAAAGAAAGAAATATTTGCAATTTTACATGTGCGCACATCCTTGCAAGAGCACTGCATTAGGTGCATGGGCTAGCTATCCAAATTCACCCATCGTTGACCAGATGAAAAAAAATTAACCAGCAAGAAGCTCTGTCCATTTATAGAGATAGAGAGATACTCTAATGGAGCATCAAATCTTTTTGTGTGCAGATGTGAGCTTGTGGAGTCAGTGTCATTACGACAATGGGAGGCACCAACACCTGGACTTTGCCCACTTTTCAGCAGTGCGTAAATTATAGATTAAACAGGGGGTATGTATGCATTTTTCCAAAGAGGACACATGCAATGAAAAAGGTCAATCCAATAACAGAAAAGGGACATTTCTTTAAACCCACTTCTTCAAACGGCATCTTTTATGGCAGCTCTCTCACATCGTAAATTTTCAATACAAGCTGCACTCGTGAAAGAAAATTCAGGAAAGACGGATGCCAAATTGGTGCATAATTTCGGCATCTACAGAGCTTCATGTGACTGAAATGAAGCTCTGAATTAGCATGATCATGATCTTAAAAGTGTCCTGGCCGTGTCACTGAACTTGAAGTGCTGCAAATCAAAAGGGGCATTGTCCCTTTGCTGAAAGAATAATTGTGCTAACATTTTCAGGTTTTTTTTTCAATAGTTTTTTCTTTGTGTATGTGATAGAAACATTGCTGTTCAGTCAAACGATGATGAATCTGGTGGTTTGGAATCTTTCATGAAATCTGGTGATTTGGAAAATTCGGAAGAGTTATGTTATGAACAAGAAAATGCCAATTCCCCAGAGCTTTTCTGAATTTCCCCCTAAACCATGTGCAGGCAGGTGCCAAACTGCCAAGGGTTGTGCTTTGTGCTTTCATTGTTATATAAGAGGGTTACGGACTGCTTCCACTTGAAATCATTTCATCTGAATGCTTTCCTCCATTTTGTATTTTATTTTATGTCATATTTTTGCATTTTTAATTTTTTATCCTAAAGCATGCTATCATCCTAAATCAGACCAGTCTAAGCTACCACTACTTTGGTTTGAATGGTTTTTTACAACCTAAACATTTGCAGTTGATGATGCCATACGACGTGATTTGTTTTAAAATTGCAGCAGTTAAAACAAAAATGACCAAATGTGAAAAATTCTTTTTCAGAATTATAGAAGTCAATCGGCTTTTAAATAGTCTTTCAGCTTCTACTCGTAGATCGGTTTTAAATTGGTACGTATGATCTGAAACACAGTGCCTTATTTTATTTGTTTACTCACGTCACACATAACATTGAGATTTGAATTTATAGGTTATGTATTGATTCCAAGTTAATTCTCTTGGAATTTTTTACGTATGTATCGATCTTTGAGCTTCAGGGTTGTTTAAATGTTATTTAACCACAATTTTTTTAAATCTAAAAATGTATGACTGTTGGCAGGTTTTACAGAGATTCTGTTAATTATTGGTTGTTACTTGTTGAATGTGATTTTTGATAACTCGATTTTTTGAGCATTGGAAGGTCTGAGGCACATGATGATAACGAAAGCCTTGATTGAGAGGTATTTACATATGAAGTGGAAATTTAGGGGGTTTTATAGAGGCGAGTGCCTTCGCGGTCTGATCAGATTATCAGACTGATAAGATGCTGGAGTTACAGCAATTTTCGTAACTCTGAAAAGCTGGGACCTTATTCCGTTCGTAAACTTAAAGTTAAGTTCTCCTAGTCACTAAGTGCAGGGATTATCTCAAGTGTAAGGGCACACTGTGATTTTGTTAAGTGGTATTCAGTTGGTTCCACCTAAAGTTAAAAGAATCATCTGTAAACTAAGTGCAGCATATCTCACTATGTTATTAATGATTGTTTGGCAAACTTTTTGTTCCGTCAGTGTGAAAGAAATTGTAAATCGTTATTTCTCGGCGAGTATTAGCTTGATTTATCTGTCTGCCATTTACATTTGCTTTCTTTCTCACCCATGGGACACTAATCAAGCTATCTTTGCAGCATAATGAACAACGAAAAGATGTTGGGTAATGCTACAACATGAAAGCGTTGTTTTTACACAACGCCCATCGTTTCTGGTTTTTCCTGGAAAATTATTTCTCCAACGTTTGCCTGGTTTTGTGGGATCGCATTTTTTACCCATGAGTAACTTGTTGTTTTCTATACACTTTCAGCCGATGATGAGCAATAATTGTTTTGTACAGCATAAAGAAATTCAAAATTGTGCTACCTTTTCGGAGGTCAAAAGGTTTTTTATTTAAATTATCAGAAAGTCAAGGAAATAAAGTAAAGTAAGCAATTGTTGTACGTGACCGTTTTGTCTTATTTTCTGGCATGTCACTCGAAAAAAAGACGCGGGAAGCTAACTGGAGCAAAGAAGAACTGTTGGCTCTTGGCAAGGAGGCAAAATCGTTTTCAGAGTTGCTGTCCAGTAGGCCTGGTGACACTGTGACAAAACATTTGTTTTGAAAAACGAAAACGGGAACGAAATTCAATGTCATCATAGAGTTCAGCACAATAACCCGGTTATTGTACTGTGGTGGTCTGCGCTGCCATGCCAGAACATAGTTTACAAGAGCCATATTTTAGTTGAAAAGAGCAGTGTTGCCAGATGATTTTTTTAAAAACCGCAACATTTTATTGAAAACCCTGCGGAGAAAAACCGCGAGAAATTTCAAAAAGTAGCCAAAAAACCGCAAGCTAAAAAAACACATCTCCAGGTAACTGCCGAAAAAATCTGAAATTCCACCCAATTTCTGAATATTCAAAAAGGTTCGAGTTTACAGGCCTGTCCAACAGGAAATGAAACATCTGGATTACCTATTCGTAGAATGTGGTTTGTGGAATGAAATGAATTTCCCCAATCTCTCAAAAAAAACTCCCCAAAACATTTGCCAGCGATTTCACCAAAAACAAAAGTTTCCTCCTGTCCCTTTGGTCCCCACCTTATACCGCAATGATAAGATTTCCACCTCTGACAGTGGTTTGGAAAGCCTATGCATCTAACATCTTGCAGTATTACATATCTGCACTAAAAACCTGCGAGAGTCACGACAAATTTCACCAGCAAAGCAAGTCAATTTTGGACTGTCATTGATGGTCAAATGCGATTTGCGAATAATGAATGGATGATAAAAGAATGAATAATGAATCCAATCAACTCTGAAACAGACAATGGATGAAATGAATTTTTCGTTCCAAATTAGACTCTCGAAATAATTTGTCCCAAAATAAGAAAAAACTCCATTAAAATCCAGAAACCAAGAACAAAAAATTTCTGCCGGAAAAACAAGCGGAAAAACTGCGAACTGCGTAGCTGAATTTAAGAAAAAATCTCCATTAAATACCAGAAACCAAGAACAAAAAATTTCTGCCGGAAAAACGAGCGGAAAAACTGCGAACTGCGTAGCTGAATTTAAGAAAAAATCTCCATTAAAAACCAGAAACCAAGAACAAAAAATTTCTGCCGGAAAAACAAGCGGAAAAACTGCGAACTGCGTAGCTGAATTTAAGAAAAAATCTCCATTAAATACCAGAAACCAAGAACAAAAAATTTCTGCTGGAAAAAACGCGAACTGCTTAGCCAACCAGCAAAAAAACCGCAACCCGCGAAACCCAAAATTTTCCCGCGGGGAAGCTCAAAAACCAGAGGAATTTCGCTGGAAAACTTGCAATCTGGCAACACTGGAAAAGAGATGCACTTCGAAAAGATTTGGCATCAGCGAAAAACAAGCATTCCAATGGAAACAAATGACACCTCCTGCATGGAACCTAGAACAACCTGTTCCAGTACCATGCCTCCTGTCTCACCAATAGAACAAATTTGGTCATTTTTGAACAGAGTTAGCTAAAAACGGAACTAAATGGAAAACAAAGGAGTTCTATGTTTTTTCAAACCCAATGCCAAGCTAAGTGCAGCTTAAAGGTGCCCAACTGCACACTTAGCGCTTTCATTGCAGTAATGGGAAGTCACTACGGCTAAACTTAACGCTTAAGAGAACGCTAAGATAAGAGAGAGCTCTAAGTGTGCAACTGAATAAGGAATCCTGCTCTCAGAGGACACTCAGTGCACACTGAGAGCAATGGCACACTTAAGATCGCAACTGAATAAGGTCCCTGGACTTTGCAGTTTTATTTAGTCTACGTTGCAAGTCCGAAATGATCTCTCCAAGGCTCGAATAGTTCAGAAATGACAATCAAAATCACCTTTAGAGCCGGATTTTTTTTTAGTCATATTGGTGCTTCGAACCTTTTTCGACACTGGCATTTCAAAAGCGTAAGAATTTTGGATGGTTTGTCTTTTGTTCGCCAATAACGTAGGCTGTGAGCAAAAGATCAAAAATCGAGCTCTGTAGACAAGTTCTGCAGACGTTGATGAACAAGTGTATCAAATTTACATTCTAGGATGTTTTTTCGCTGAGAAATGAAGCAAAGAAGGTTACCGGGCGTCAAAAAGTGAAGTGATAGAAAAAAGGCTTTGAAATTCAACTTATTTTCAGCCTTCAATAGATTGTGGCAAATCTAAAAGTAGAGGGTTCGGTCTGGTCAAATGCCCGTGACTTTTGAACCAGGTGGAATTTTTACAGGGGTTTGAAGTTTTGGATTAAGAAGAAATTGGGACACATTACAGCTTTAAAATATCAAAACTAGAATTTTTTGAGAAGCACCTTTTTAAAAATCCTCACCAAGTAGGTAAAACGTTTTCAATTATTAAACCTATCTTGGATCCATAAAATTTTGTCTACCGGCTGATATTTGCACCCTCTAGTGAAGCATTGGATAGGATGGATAAATGATCTGGCCTTGGGAACACGACCCTCCATCGTGGTATTTGAGGTTAAAATTGGCAGACGTTTTGTGATTTGATTACCTTGAGTCATTGGCAAATTGCTTCTACAAGTGTACAATATTACAAACATGTCAGCATAAATCTACAGTATTTCCAAGACCACAATCTATGTGCTTCCATGGAGACCTTACAGTATCAACTTGATCATTGACATTCGATTTGGTCAACCTCCCAAACATACGAAGAGCATCCAGAAAGTATGTTGATGCACTTTTTATTCTACAGAAAATTCAATCCGATTTTTTGGACAACATGCTCGGTGCCTTTTATCAGTGCGACCTTTACAAATTCTGTGACAATTCTGTTGTCCTTGTATGTGATGAGGTATTTTGTCAGCAATCCATTTTTCATTGCACTATTTGGTGCACTGGAAAAGTGCGGTTTTTTGCTCTCTTCAACCAAACATTTCCTTCCCGTCGGAAATTCCTTCAGTCGGGGATGTCAAAGAAAGCCGCTGGAAGCAAAGTGGGGACCACTGAGCTGGTGCAGAAGCAAATTTTGACCAAATTCCTTGACAAGACTCTGGAAATCCATCAACCCGAGCAATACTCCAATATTGCAGCAATTTGAAATTCAGAGCACATCCGATCAGAAAAATCTCTTTCACAAACGAGTAGCATGCATGGAACTGGGTCCATGACTGAAGAGTCAGTCTGATGGCCGGAATATCCCAGAAGATTCAGCAAGATCATGCATGCTCAAAAATTTGGTGATCCTGGACTTTCAATCTTAAAAAAATCAAACATGAGCATTGCTGGTGGTTGGCATGTGGCATCCAGGTCGCTGATGATTGAACGAAGTCTCAAAGCGTTCATTAAAAATGCCCCATTCGGTCGCAAATTGACTTTTGTGACAGAGAATAATAATTATTCCTTATTTCATTCTACAGGTGCCTGCAAAGTTTTCTTGTCCGTGACCGAAGTTGTGAGGAACTTTGAAATTGTGAGCTTTTATTGTGATGTATGTAAAGGAGACCTCTGCTTCATATGCTATCGTTCATGTGGAATCTGAGAAAAACGCATCAAAGACTACCGAAAGGTGAAGAATTGGACTTTATTTTCATACTAAGAACATGAAAATCCGACAAGATTGTGCTGCGGTACACTAAAAGTGCACCAACTTTCTGGACGCCCTTCGTATCAAATGGGTCTCAACTCATCCTGATGTTCTTCAAGAGTCCAACCTCCCAATTGCTTGTTTTCCAATCATGGGAGTTATTTTTCAGTGATGAGTTGCGTTGACCGCAAGAAGCTTCCAAAATGATGGCTGGCAGGATACATGCTTTTTGAGGGAATCAATCAAGATCGTTTCCACTTTCTCATTCTCACTTCTCTCACTTTTGGTTCAACCTGAGGTTTACATTGGCTGGTGTTGGAAAAATGCCATCATAAACTGTGGGAGAACAAGTGAGTTGCGATTTTTTAAGGCAAGCAGATCGGTGTTTTGCATTTATTGAGGTTAAATTTTTCATTTGAGGTTTTCCATGGGTGACTCATGTTGGCATCTCTGCAGAAGTTTGCCATGGGTGCCTCATTCAAGCATCTGCAATGAGTTGCCATCCATGGGTGCCGCATGACTGGCATCTCTACAGAGGCTTGCTAGAGGTGTCTCTTGTCCGGCATATCTTCATCTAGCATCTGCAATGAGTTGCCATCCATGGGTGCCGCATGACTGGCATCTCGACATAGGGTTGCTAGAGGTGTCTCGTGTCTGGCATATCTGCAGAGGGTTGCCATGTGTGCCTCACATCTGGCATTTTCTACATTTAATACCCCTGTTGAATGAGTTTGGAGCTGGCAAAAGGCATGATTACAGATGGTAGTAGGTATTTTCACTTCCGTTACAACAAAGAAACAAGCAAACCTGAATCGATTTAGCCGATCACAATGTCGGCATCATCAGCAGAAAACGATGTGGCATAACTTTACACTGATGTTTTGCGAACACTGAACACAACACACTGAACACACAACATCAGTGTTCATTGTCAGCACATCATTGTTCATTGTCAGAAGTGAAAACACCTCCTACCATCTGTAATTTAGTAGGTACCGTGTATTTCAATTCATATTGACGGCAGTTTTCAAGGAATCACTGCAATAGAAAATAAACAAAATGGTGGCTGATCAAATTCCCCAAAGATGACATTTTTGTTTCTGTCTGTCCCTCTCAGCCTTCATTAGTGAGTTGCCACATGAGAGGGGCAGACAGAAACAAAAATGTGATCTTTGGGGAATTTGATCAGCCGCCATTTTATTTATTTTTCTATTATTTGTCAGGTTCAGGCTTTTGGGCTTTTTGCATCGGAGACGGTTCTTCCGGAAGACTTAACCGTCCCAGCTGGGCTTGAGCTCTGAGTTTTGAATGTTGATCAGTTACAGATGCTGGCTTACCATGGAATGGTGCTTAAATGCAATTTTCTTTATTTTTGAATCACTGTAAATACAATCTGGGACTCCACTTTCACGAAGGGCATTGAGCCATACCTGCTTTTCTCTTTTCATGATGTATGGATGTGTGTTGTTTAAATTTACATCACTTGACGACTAAAAGTGCAAACATTGAAGCCTGATTTTGTTTGTAGTTCATAACAAGTTTTTTGTTTTGCTTGCAGTGTAGGAAAAAGATTTAGTTGTATTTGTTTACCAAGCTGTTTTATAATTATTCATTTTATATTCATTATCGGGATGCTTGTAATTTTTCTTTTTCCTGAATTGTGTTAATGGTACTCGTAGGGGAGAAACCACGTTATTTTTTATTTTTCAACCCATTTGGGTTTCATTTTGCATTGAAATCTCTAATTTCTGATGGTGAAAACCAACTGTTAATATCTTCAATAGAAAAATGGCATACGAAAGACCGGAGGCATGTTTTTACCGCTCGCGGTGAAATCAGCAGTAAAACGAAAATGTTCTCGATCTTTGATGCTATTTTTCTCAACTTTTTGTTTTTTAGCATTTTGTGTGTTCCGCCCAGTTAAAACAAAACAAAGGAAAAAAAACGATAAAAATTTACCGGAGTGACAGAATATCACCTGCCACACAATTCTGGGTCCAAAAAGAAGAAATCCGG
>JASGXE010007794.1:0-17822 GCA_030068105.1 Sinentomon sp. SZTP_YWyxl
AGAGGGTTTTACCGAAAAATGCGGAGAGTTTTGCCGCAAAATGCGGAAAACTTCTCCTCAGGGAATGGTGCACTTCACGCAAAAACGGTAGGCCCAAGTGGCTTTTGTCTTCCAACGCGCTCATTACTTCACCCAGATGCTTTGGCCGAACATTCATCCACGGTGCGCTTTCTTGGCCTTCAACCCCGCCCCATTCCCATTTTCTGGGCCACTCAACTTCTGTTCTGATTGAATGCCACCGGGCACATTGTGCCACCGATGGCCACGAATTCCTTGACCATAAAATGCGACAGTTGGATAGCAAATCGTTGCCCTCCGAATGGCCTCCAAATATCACCAGACCCAACCTCACCCGATGAATTCCAGTCGCCCTTTTCTGGCATTGGCACCAGTCATTTGCAGATCATCCAGGCACAATGGTTGCTCATGTCGAAGGGTTGCTAGACTGTTGGGAATTTGTCCGGCAGTATACGGCAAGCAGTAAGGTAACTTTCCATGCAAAACAAAACCAGTGCTTTGGCCATCAGACCAGTTCGTTTTGAAACACCCTGTTTACATTTAGAATTCTTTAGGTTTACCAAACTATATTACTTGCAACAGTGATTATGGATGTCCACTTGCTGGGTTATAAATTTAAACTTTTGCTCATAAAATTGGAAATGCCTTTCAGTATGAAATTTTTTCTGATGGCCTGGTTTTCTTCTTCTTTGCTTGCTTGCTTCACTTCTTAGCAAAAGTAATTGTTCGAAAGTGAAGTCGCCTTCACAAGCCGGAGTTGGTGTTGACCCCGAGATGCTCTCCACTGTCAGGGTTTCAACCAACCTGGAATAAAACTTGGAGATGTTTTGGAGGCTCTGGAAAATCAGGAATTCTTGGAAAGCACACAGCCTTTGCCACAAATCAAGCCAATCCTGTGGGGGCAGTCCAGACTGACCATGGAATTATTTATCCTGGGAGTGGTTTTCAGGAAGCAATCTTAGAAATGCCTATTTTTGTTTCTGGGGGGAGGCTTCGTCAAAGTGGGTGTGGGGGCTCTGTCTTGGAAACCCTTGGATCTTTGCTAGTGGGTTCCCCCCTTGGACCCCCAGATCAGTGGGCACTGCGCAACCTTGCTCCCTGCAGCTTTTCAGTTTCTGGGTCTCCATTTGCGGGATAATTAGAGCTGGCAGCAGCCTTGGAAAATCTTGATTGAAGACTGGAAATCCGGATAAACTTTGGGAATTTCTTCCCGGAAATTTGGTCACAACCCTGTTACCAGAAACTCTTGCCGAGTTTACTTCAGAAAAAGTACCAGCCCATTGCTTGGAAAAACTTCATTTTGTATTTGATCATCAATTTGGGAGACGTTACTCGTCAAACATCATTCGTTGGTATATTTACAACAAATTTACAAGACAGGTCAATGAAGATTTCTTTCGTTGAATTCTCATTGCTGGCAAAAATCGAAATTCATATTTCGCTATCAGAATGCCAAAGGGGTGAACATGATTTTAGGGACATTTTGCAAAAGAGCGAACACAGTACGGGGTTCGCCCTTTTGGCAAATCACAGCTACCAGTGTGAGTTTGAGAGAAGAGTGTGAGAAAAATTTGATATTTGCCAAAAGGGCAAACTCCTTTATTTTTTTTTCACCCTGTAAAAAATCACCCAAATATCATGTTAGCCCTTTCGGTAAACTGATAGCGATCTGGTTTCTTACCAGCTTTTTCAGAACTGTTACCTTCTTGTTTTGTTTGACACAAGCTATAAATTTGATCAGATTTTTATCCTATGTTTTCTTTGTTAACCATACTTTTGACATTGTTGTGTCAACTGTCAGTGCACTCCTAGCTCCAATAAATGTTGCAAACAAGAAAGTTCTCACTTTTTTTTTGTGGAGTGAATGATGGCGAAAGAGAAAAGGAGCTTCCCTCGCATTCGAACATTTTTTTTGCTTGTGAAATTGAATGCAACGATTTTTTGAAACAATTATAAAAATTGTTGTGCCACCCATGACTGCTTTCTGCAGCGTGGTTTTTGGAAATACCGAGGGTCGTTCAAGTTGCTCTAGCCCTGACCCACTTCCACGCCAGAAATCACCGATTTGTTTGTCATCCCTTATTTCTTTATCCTTTTTAGGAAGCCACACCAAATTTGAGTGTAAAAGGACCATTTTTCATTTCTGCGTGGAGATTCTTTTAAAGCCATCTGGAAACTGTACTTTGATGCATTTGCACCGATTTCATTTTTGCTCAATGTCTGGTTTTTCTCATCTTTCGTGAGTCAATGCTGCAAACAGCTTTCGCCGCTCGAAATCTCTCCCGGAAAGATGTTGATAGAACTTGAGTATGCTATTCCGAGAGAAATTTCGAGCGATGAAAGCCGTTTGCAGCACTGATTCACGAAAGATGAGAAAAAATTTGACGTGGCTTCCTAAGAAGGATGTAGAAATGAGGAATGACAAACAAATCGGTGATTTCTGGCCTGGAAGTTGGTCAGGGCTAGAGCAACTTGAACGACCCTCGTAGGGTCCAGAAAAGGAACACCTCTCTGTTGCACTGACTTGCAGGGGAGTTGGATCAAATTGATCACCTCTCTCAGGAAATACTTGAAAACGACTAACAGCAAAATCCGTTCGTTCTTTGAAATGCATAGAAATGCAACGTTTCGCTCCCGCTTTGTGGAGCTTCTTCAGGAAATCTTACGCCGTCATTTCCCGATCATCAAACAACCATCACATCTACCAGCAACAGACAACCAATTCAAATTCCACTTCCCAAAATTTTCCGCAACGACAACTTTCAAAGAAGAGTTCAGCTTTGACCCGGATGCTCCCTCGACCCATCATATCGACCACAGAACTGCCCACCCCGTCTCCAAGCCCCTCCCCATTCCAACTCCGCTGTTCCACACCACCTCAGTGTTGAAACTGCAACCGCATTCCAAACATCGGTCGCAGCTCAACACAAAATCAAATGATCCCTCCTCAATGTTAGCCAGAAGAAGCTCCACAAAGCGGGAGCAAAGCGTCACATTTCAAAAAATGAACAGATTTGGCTGTTCGTTGTTTTCAAATGGGCAATTCTTCACGAATCATTAGTGAAAATGAATAAAAATTATTCATTTTATAAGAAGTGAATGAATTCGTTTTTGTCATAAATTTGTGAACCTTGTCAACAATTTCTGCACGTGCACCACAAATGGGAGTTACATCAGGACACAACATATTAAACACAAGAAAAAGACTAACAGCCTTTGTCCGTTCGTTTGGAGAATGTGAAGGCTCAATGTTTCACTCCCTCCTCGTGGAGCTTCTTTAGCGAGCGCCTATGGTTGACAGTCAACCTTCGGTGCACGCCTAAAGAAGCTCCACAAGGAGGGAGTGAAACGTTGAGTCTTCACATTCTCAAAACAAACGGATTAAGGCTGTTAGTCATTTTTTCTGTTTAAGGGGGGGGCCTGGTAAAAAAAAATGACACTTTTTGTCAAAAATTTCTTTTTGTCAGTTTTCATCCACGTTCGTAGAGTGAAGTTTCTGCTCTCAAAAACTGAAAACCAAATTAGAATATCTCAAGCCATTTTGTTTTTATATACGTTTTAGTGATGGCATACCTGAAGAACTTTCATTGCTTGTTACAGTTTTAGTGATAATTTACCGCAAAAAGTTTCGCATGTTTTTTTTTGACTATCGAAACCCCTATCTCAGCCATTTTTTAACCCAGGAAAGTGAAATTTTGTGTACTTACGTAATTTTACCTGGTCTGTTTGGCTGTTGGAAGCAGAATTTTGATATCTTTGCTCTAGTCACTTCACATATGCATTTCAACAAATCTACCTCTCGCTTCTGTATAATACCAGCGTAAATCAAAATAATTTATATTTCTCAGTCAAAAATAAAAATTCTGCTTCCAACAGCCAATTTTCTTGCTCTTAGTAAGCATTTTGATGCAAACAGAACCTAAAAATATCTTACGGCTTGGTTTTATGACATTTTCCCCAATATCTCCGGAATGGGTGATGGTATCAAGTTGAAATTTTGTGCTAGAACTCTTCTTATAAGGTAGTAACTGTGTACCAAAAATGAATCAAATCGGTACATAAACACCGGAGATGGCATTTTTGACCAGGGCCCCCCCATAATATGTGTCCTGATTGTCAATGTTGATTTATGAGGCAATGTTTCATGAATCCAAAAAGTAGTGCTCATTCAATCATGTATTTTTCCAATTTAACTTTTGCATCCGAAACTTTCTTTTTCTCCAATGCAGGTGGTAGAAATAAAAACGCCAGATTTCAACAAGGCTTTTACAGGTGTCAGATTTTGACCTAGCTTGCTGAAAAGGATAACTAATTTCTGCAGCACGGATACTTTCTAAAATCTGAACAGTCGCAATTTTTTACAAGTATGAGTACATTCATTCCGCCGCCACTTATGGTTTTGACATGAGAACCGCGCAAGGCAAAATAGCCAAAAACTCACCATGGAGCCTCACAAAGAAAGCATGCTTCCAGAGGCCCATGGATCTCAAGAAAGTGGGGCAGTTAGCCCATCCATTTATGAATGAAGCACCTGCCCTTGATTAATGTCAGAGGAAGTCGACCCAAAAATGAAAAAAAAAACAGATAAATGTCAAAGAGAGTCTACCCAAAAAATGAAAAATTTCAAAGCAGTGACTCATACATGCTAATTTACAAGGTACTCTTGCCTACAACTTTTAGATAACCTATTTATCCCTCATTTGTGCTGTCGAGATAGTTTCTGTTGAGCTCGGACCGTGCGTCATTTCCAGACTGTCCATTTCAAGATCAATTTCATCGACCGATTGAATGCTGATCTCTGGTACTCTTACATTGCCATTACAGTTCATGTTCACATCATGAAAACCTTTCTTCTTACACTTCAAAAAGTAAAACAGTAAGATAACCGACGCGATAGCCAATGTGGTGATAATCGCCCCAAGAGTGATATAGATAGTCGTGTATTCAATTGTCATTGGGTGAGGGCTCTGATCACTTGAGAATATCCAAATCGGGCTCTCCGACGTTTTCTCCTTGAGAATTATGCTGCCGTCCGAAACTGGGCTTGCACCGCACACGCTGACCTCCACAACCAATTGTCCCCTCACGGAAGACGGCTGCGAACACACTGTCCTTTCTGCATTCCGCAGGAAGAGCGTGCTACTTTTCACCGCTTTGATCACCCATATAAATTCACAGTCGCAGGAAATTGGGTTGTCACTAATGTCCAGCGACCCGAGTGTGGGAAAGAGCTCCGAGAAAACCGTTTCGTTATAGGTGTGAATGTCCGTGTTACTCAGGTCAAGTACCTTAACATGTCCAAAATCCAGGGATTGGTCACGGCGTGACCGGTAAAATATTAGCTTGTTCGCAATTGATGGGCTTGATGAAAGGTTAAGTGTTTCAATGCTTGGGTATGACGAAGAAAGTGGTAACTCTTGCATGTCTACACTCCAAAGCATGTTCGATAACTCCAGATATCGGAGGTTAGTAGAGTTCGCATCACGCTTCGACTCGCCCCCGGAAAGACGACACCACCTAACCGACAATCTTTCCAGCGTTTTCACTTGCGATAGTGTAGTCAGTACGTCTTGCGAGAGTAGCAAGTGAGGCGTGGACGAACAGCTTAAAGTGAGGTATTCGAGGTTGTGCATCTGTCCGAGGGTTGCCTCCGAAAGGTGGACGATATTCTCTCCGAGGCACAGTTTTTCCACAGATGGCACCAATATCTGCGTCAGCGAGAAGAGTGTGAACGAATTGCCGCACAAGTCCAGGGTTGTCAGCCGAGGAAGCAGCACCGGCGAAGCAGGCAGGGTGTCGATTTGGTTGTCAGCCAACTTCAGAACGACCAGGCTTGCTGGTAGTTTAGGTGGCACTTCGAGGAGTAGGTTGTTCGTCAAGTCCAACACTCTGAGCAGTTTAAGTCTTGAAAATGCATTCAAACCAATGATCTTCAGGGAATTATCGTTCAGATAGAGCTCTTCTAGTGACTTCAGATTATCCAGTAGCGTATCCCTTATTTCCTCCAGGGGATTGTTGGTAATTCTCAGGATCCTGAGGTATTTCACCCCTCGAAACCCACGGATGTCAATGTCCGCCAGCCTACAGTTGTTGATTTCCAGTGACAGAAGGTGTGGGAAAGTTGGAATGGTGTCGGGAACAACTGAAGGCAAGGTCCCATTCTTGATGATCAGATCAACGATGGTTTTGGCTAGTTGTTGCGGAATTTTGCTGCATGTTGCATATTTGGCCTTGAACCTTTCGTCATCCGTGTTGCACGTGCAGTCCGATGGGCAATTGTTGCTTTGGGCAGCAGCACACGTGAAACTCAATGTCGCCAGCGTTAAAATCGTGAATGTGCAACAAATCATTTTCCGTTGGTTGTCCGACATATTTCCACCATTTTGCAGTTGACTTTTTTCACCTGCAATGTTCGTGCAAATAAAAAGAAAAAGTTTTTATCAATAAAGAGCTCCATACCACTGTGATGTTTCACGGCAAGTTCCTATTTTTGAATGATGTGCTTCACATCAAGGTGCCAAGTTCCTCACGTTTGATGCTTCACAACAATTTCTTAAGAGTGCTTCACATGAAGTTCCTCATTTGAATGCTTCACAGAAAGTTCCTTAATAAAAATGATTTACAGCAATGTTTAAGAGTGCTTCACAGCAATTTGCATGAATGCTTCGCAGCAAGTACCTCACTTTGAATGCTTCACAGTAATTTCCTAAGAGTGCTTCAAAAGCAAATTACTGAATGCTTCACAGCAAGTGCTTTCTTTCTGATGTCTGCATTCACGAAATCTTATCAACAGTGAAGTTTCTCTTTCTACAAAAAATGGATAAAACCAAGGAGATTGTCCACAAAACAGATTCAACCTGGTAAGTTGATCTTGCCACGATAAATCAGATAAAACCAGTTGATCTTTCCACAAAAAACAGACGCAAGAAATCTTATCAACAATGAAGTTTATCTTTCTACAAAAAATTGGATAAAACCAAGGAGATTGTCCACAAAACAGATTCAACCTGGTAAGTTGATCTTGCCACGATCAATCAGATAAAACCAAGGAACTTGATCTTTCCACAAAAAACAGACACAACCTGGGAAGTTGATCTTTCCAGAATAAATCCGGATAAAGCCAAGTAAGTTCATCTATCCACAAAACAGATACAACCTGCGAAGTTGTCAAGTTGATCTTACCACAATAAATCGGATAAAACCAATGAAGTTGATCTTTCCACAAAACAGATGCAACATGGGAAATTGATCTTTCTGTGACAAATCAGATAAAACCAAGGAAGTTGATCTTTCCACAAAATCAGATAAAACCAAGGAACTTGATCTTTCCAAAAAAACAGATACAACCTGGGAAGTTGATCTTTCCACAATATTCCAAGAAAGCTGATTTTCCACAAAAATTTCAGATGCAACCTGTGAAGTCGATCATTTCCCAATAAATCAGATAAAACCAAAGTTAATCTTTCCATTAAAAATCAGATTCAACCTGGGAAGTTGATCTTTCATCGATTGTTCAGATAAGACCAAGGAAGTTTTTCTTTCCACAAAAATAGACATAACCTGGGAAGATGATCTTTCCTCAATAAATTAGATAAAACCAAGAAAGTTGATCTTTCCTGAATAAACCAGAAAAAAAACCAAGGAAGTTGATCCACAACAAATTAAATAAAACAAATGAAGTTGATCCTCAACAAATCAGATAAAACCAAGGAAGTTGATCTTTCCAAAAAACAGATTCAACTTGGGAAGTTGATCTTTCCTCAACAAATCAGATAAAACCAAGCAAGTTGATCTGTCCACAAAAAACAGATACAACTTGGGAAGTTGATTCCTCAATAAATCAGATAAAACCAAGGAAGTTGATCTGTCCACAAAAACAGATTCAACCTGTGAAGTTGATCTTTCCGCAACAAATCGGATAAAGCCAAGGAAGTTGATCTTTCCACAAAAAATCATGTGCAACCTGTGAAGTGGATCTTTCGTCAACAAAGGAAAAACTCTGCAAGGGAAATTAAGAAAGTGTTTTCTGTGTCCACCAAAAGGGACAAAAAACGATGGATAACTCACCTCCAGAAAACCACAATGTTGGAATCTGTTGTTCTGGATTTGAATGTGGAAACACTGTCGTGTGGCTCTCATCAACTTTCACTGCTGGACATTGATTGAAAGAACCCAATAGCCACACAAATCTGCGACCAAATAAACATTACATGCAAATGCAATGCGAATATCGTGCTTCAGAAAGTGAAGGTGGTTTTAACCTCTCCTCCCACCTGTCTCCCCTCTCTCCCTCCTTCCCTCTCCTCTCCACTATCTTGTTCTATCTGGTCACAATAATAAAACAATAAAGATGTGAAGGTCTGGTCTGGTTGAGGATGTGGCTGAGTTGTCTTCTACAGGGTGGAGGGAAGCCAACGTCAGGCTTCCCAACGATTGAAGAAAATCATTTTTTTTTGTTTTTTCCAGGGTTTTAAGGCTTTCTGAAGTGACAGAGAGAGGCGCCCATGTGGCCGTAGGCAATAAAAGTGGGATCTGTGGTGGCAGCACCAGCAGGGCACCAAGGGACAGAGCCTCTGGTGGGAGGTTTGGGAGATTTGCGTACCTCAAAGGCCAAAGCCATTATTTTTTCGCTTGAGAAAGGTCCACGTCCGTGGGACCGAAACGTAGCAAATTTATTCTTGTAAGTTACGAAATAAAACTGGCTTTATTATGTCTTTTCCTTGCCAAAGCCATTGTACCAAGAACAGATTCATGATTGCTATCAGGTGAAGGTGACAATTATTTTCAAGTTTTTTTTACCAAAAAATCGACAAATTCAGAGTTTTTCTGGATCCATTTTGGAAATCAAGATTTTTTTCTTGGTTTCAAGCAAACCTGAACCTTTCGCCTGGGAAACCTGCAACGTCTGAAAAGCATCACGTCACGATTTTTCCAAATGAACTTATTGAAAAGTTGGGGAGCGAAAGTTTTTTTTCTGATTTCTCAGATATAAAACGAGTTGCTGCACTGTTAAAAAGAAATGCCAAAAATCAATCGCAGTTAAATAACATGAGGGGATGGATTTGAGATGTGATTGTCCAGCAGCCATCTCAAATCAACTGAAAATTGTTCAGTTCCTCGCACAAATTTTAGCAGTGTATTCAATTCTCTGATGGCCTGTGTCACACCTTCAGACATCTCCAACCAAAAAGTATCTACATTTGCCAGGAAACCCATAAACAAAGGTATGGTGACATTTGAAACACCCTGTATTACCCACTTGAATGTGTCATCTGTTTCTGTTTTTCAAGGCAAAATGTGTTTTTTATTCTGTGGTTTTGTTATCAATTTCTGGAGAAAAAAACATCTGCCATGAAAACGATGGCAATAGTTTGCCTCGCTAAAATGCTGCCAGGAAATTTATTTCTGCCTCATGGAATAGTCCGAACTGATTATTCTGCAAACTTTTTCTCGGTCTTTTTTCATCATTCAGAAAAGGTGGTGTCCTAGCTGCTGCAATGCGTGAAATGCGTCCAAGCCCAAGTTGGTGACAACGTACTCTTGTTACCAACAGCGCCGTGAGCAGGTTTATGTGATGTCACTCACATTAAAAAATAAAGAAAAACCAAGAGTCCACGAGATTTCCAACACGCCATCGTGAAGAACCTTCTTCTCCATTTGATCTCTGGTTGTTGCTACAGATTCGTGGTCGCACTGAATGTTTGAAATTCAGTGCACGCAGGACTGTCAGCGCACTGGATTTGGAAACAAAATGCACAACCGATCACTGCTACGCACTATCCTTTGGGTTCTCTTTGGGAAAGTTTTCCTTTGAGTAACTTTCCACCAACAACTACTTTGGTGTACCGAAGTACCCTTTTTCCTTTATTGACGCAAACCGAACCAGAACTCAGTCCCTGTCCAACTGCCAATCACTTGTTGCCAACCTACTGGTTGTTGTCCGTCTATTGCTTGTAATGTTGTCAACCTAATGCTAGAGATCCGCCTGTAAGGACCGGAAAACATCCCCAAAGTTCGCGAATCCACATGTCAGCAGCTGAGCGCAAGTTCAACTTCGTACTTTGAACTGGCTGCCTGAAGAATCAGAACGCTGTCCACTTGGCATCACATCGTCCAGTGTGATGCCAGTGGCTTTTTCCCTGTTGCTCTGATCAGCATACAGGGTAGCCCAAAAATCATTGGCCGTAGGAAAAATGAGAATTTGCCGCATTTGTCATCGTTTGTGATCTGAACCTTCTCAATTTTATTTCATCCGTGGTTTGAGCAAAAAAAACTCCAAATAGCAAAATATGACAAAATCAGCAAATTCAATTTTTTCCGTGGCCAAAGATATTTGCGATCACGTGGATGTGCACATGACCACATCCATGGTCACATCCGTGGATGATCGTGTTCACATCCATGGTTGGAGCTAGAATAAGTTTTAGATCTCTGTGGTAAAACAGCAAATTTTCATTTTTCCTATGGCCTATGACTTTTGGGCTACACTGTATATACCGCATTGTCACACTGATGGGTCCATTTCCTCTCGAATTGCATCTGCATCCCATATCGTTCATATTTGCGGTGCTCTTTTCATGCCACACCACATACATCACAACAAAATATATGAGGATGCAAAATCAGCCATGCGTAAAGCCAGTCGAATCATCTCAACGCCTGTTTGTTTGGTTCATTGAAATAGTGTTTGAAATCATTCATTGGCTTTTTTCGTCGAATGGACAGAGATACCTGCTCTGAAAAAAAAAAACAAAATAAACTTAAATTGTTCCCTCTTTCCTGTTGAGCTTGATAGTCATCAGTGCAGTTGTCATTGACCCAGTCTTCTTTTTGGCATGAATGTTTTTGGCAAAACAAACTGGAGCTTATGAAACAGTTTCAAAATAAATGCTATTCCAGGGCCGTCATTTCTTGGTTTTTCAGCGGAGAGGGGGCTTGGTGACAAACTATCCCGGTGGTGCATGCATGTGCCCATCTTGTGGGTGTGGGCCACCATAAAAAAAAACAGTTTTGTGGGCACCACCAATGAGGATCAAAAGTCAGAGCTCTCCTTGGCAGTGGGTTTTGGTGGCACGGGCCCCACAGAAACCGAAGAAATTTTCAATTTTTTTTTTTTTTGTTTATTTTTTGTGCAGTATTACGGTCATATGCACCAAAGCCACTAACCCCTTACCCTAAGCTTGAAAAAAGTCAATTCCATGTTCAGATGCACCTTTCTCAATGATGGAAAAGGAATACTGTTGTGCACAGAAATCAAATTTACCAATAGAATTCTCTACATAAAATTTTTATGAAATTAAATCTATTGGAAAATTTGATTTCTATGCACAACAGTATTCCATTTCCATCGTTGAGAAAGGTGCATCTGAACATGGAATTGACTTTTTTCAAGCTTAGGGTTAGGGTCAGTGGCTTTGGTGCATACGACCATTGGGGTTCCAATGGCAAGATTTTACACTCCACCAGGGCAAACGAAACCCACAGACCAGCAAAGAAACCGCAGAGTGGGCATTTTCACTCAGGAGGAAGGGTGCGCTGCAACTAATGCCTCCCTCCAAAAGACATCAAATGTAAATGAATTCATGAAATGTTCAAAAACTGCAGAAATGGAAGATTTTTCTTTTCGATCTTTCCAAGGAAAAAATCATTTCAAGCAGAGTTCCCACTTTCTGCAGAATCAGGGATTTTGATCCCATCAGGGATAAAAGGGGTAATGCTTCAAAACAAATGAACAAATCAGGGAATTTTTTTTTATTTTTTACATTATTTTTAACATTTTAACACAGACATGGCTGTTTTCCTTTGATTTTTTGCCGATGCTATGTTGTTTAATGATTGGAGCCGAAAAGTTGGATATTGACAGAAGGATTTAAGTGGCAAAGATGGCCCTCAAATAGCACTGTAGACAAGACAATAAAACAAGTGTGACACTGTTATACTCTGGTAATTTTATCCTGTTTTGCTAGTTGTTTTTATCGTTATTGTGTCGCTTCAAAGGGTCAGGGAAAATTTTGGATTCTGGACAGGGAAAATCAGGCAATTTGAAAAAGAACCCTGTCATGGCAAAATTCCTGACTTTCCAAGATTGGTGGACACCTCACTTTCCTGCTCGAAATCCACCTTCTGACATGTGACAAAATCCAAAACATTCCGAGGTCAACATGCAAATTCTGGGTTTTGTGAAATTCAAATTCTGGTCAAATTGCCAGGACAAAATTAACTGCTGGGGTCATCCCAATGTGGTGTACTCCTGGCTGTTTGGCAGGGCCTATTTTGTGGGGGCACGCACAGGCACGGAGTGCTTGCCCGGTTTTTGGGTGCGGGCACGCAGTGCCGTCAGGTTTTTACCAGCATTCCGGCCCTCGCTTTCCTTTGTTCTATTTCAAACATTCGTGATGTTCGAGGTCCGATTTTCAACAAAGCATAATTTGAGAAACTCGATTCCTGCTGTAGCCGATTCCTTCGTACAGCGGCGAGAAAATTAATGGCACCACATAATATGGTGTTTTTCTTCTCCGGATTTTCGGGGAAACCTCAAACTCATCAAAACTGGTTCCCTGTCATTAATTTGATGCAAATTCTCGTGCAACAAAATACCCTTTTTGAATCTAAAATCATCACAATTCTCGCAGTTTTCTCTGTAAGATCGAGAAAACCGCATGTACTTATGGCACAAGTAATTTTCTCGCCACTGTACCTACTATAGTTTGGGGAAACCGATTCCTTTTCAACTAGGCATAGAAACGTGCCTTTTCAAGAACCAACTGGCCTTTTCACGAGATATCTTGCCCTTTTCATAATTTTGGGTGCCTGTCGTTTTTATTTTACAAAATAAGCACTGCTGTTTGGTGACCTCCAAATTCCAAAGGGTACAAGTGGTTTACCAACATCGTGTCACTGCCATTCAAGCAAGAACAGGGGAGGAAAGATACACACAGGGTGAAAAGTAAAAGCGGGGTATAATGGAGAGGAAGCGTTCCTGATGGTCATACTAATCGAAATTAATCAGTGTCACGAAATGTGCTGCAACCTCCCATTTTCAAGATAAAACCCCCCAAAGAACTCTGTTTTCATGGCAGCCGAAGATTATGGGAAATGGGGGTTCAGAGGACATTTTGTCACTGGACCATTTGTTTTTGCAGTTCAGTTTTTGCAAAATTGCAGAGTTAAGTTTTTGCAAAATTGCAAAAAAGTGTTCGCAAAATTGAAAAGTTAAGTTTTTAAAAAATTGCAGTTTTGTTTTTGCAAAAGTGAAAAGTCAAGTTTTTGCAAAATTGAAAAGTTAAGTTTTTAAAAAATTGCAGTTTTGTTTTTGCAAAAGTGAAAAGTCAAGTTTTTGCAAAATTGCAAAGTTAAGTGTTCGCAAAATTGAAAAGTTAAGTTTTGAAAAATTGCAGTTAAGTTTTTGCAAAATTGCAAAGTTGAGTTTTTGAAAAATAGCAGTTATTTTTTTTTGCAAAATTGCAAAGTTAAGTTTTTCTAAAAATCAGATTTTGGAGGGGCCCGCATTAAGGATTTGGGGACCGCATGCACACAGGTTGATGACCAAATATCTTCGGTTTAGCTTGTGCAATTTCCTGACTTTTGCTGCCTACTTTTTGGATATTATCCTTGACTATCTCATTGGTATTGCCAACGTGATATGCAAACAAAAAACGAGGGGATATCAGAAAGTTCGTAGAATTGTGCCCTTGAGTGAAGAATATCTGGGCATATTTTTGCGACATTAAACCATTGTCTTTTGCCACTGACTTTTGGTTTGTTTTGATTAAAATCAGTGATTCTTTATAACTTGGTGTCATGCCGGTTGGACTATTGGATTGTGGTTGGAGAAAAATCAGGTACGCTTGTTATCAGGTATCATCTGCTTTCTGTATTCTTCGAGGCAAGTTCATGGTAAGTTGCAGGCAGCACCGGGATTGTCTGCGCTTTGAATTCAACTGTAGGCCAAATATTTTGTGAAAGCCAGGAAGGACAGGTTGTCCTGCGAAAATGGCCATTGGAGTGGCAGGCAAAAACAGCATCGATTGCCTGGAACATATCCCAAATCCGTGAATTTGCCAGGAAAGTGTTGATTTATCGGGACAAGCCAACACTTCACAGATTTTAAACATAAGTTGAGGTTCTGAAGTCCAGACCAAATGCCAGGAAATAATCCAAAAAGGAACCATCTTCCATCAAGACAGCACAAATGCATGTTAGTGCTGTTAGTGTTAGGCAAGGTTGCTGCTTATCAAAACCGAAGCCTTTGATTGTTGTACCACCCTACCTATTCCCTGCACCTGGCTCAAAGCAACTCTGATTTGTTCATAAATCTGAAGAAATTCCCTCGTGTGCAAAACAATTGGAGCTGTGAAGAAATGTGATGGCGACAGACAAGGAATGACTGGAGGACAACAAGTTTTCTTGTTCCAGGAAGGAATATCGAAGTTGGAGAAGCAAGCCACTATGTGCATCACAATTCAGGGAGAATATGCGAAGAAAGCACAAAAAATATGTCTTGAATTATAAGGGGGGACCCAACATGAAAATGTGAAAAAAAAGAAATTTCTCATGTTTTCAAATGCTGTTTCCCCTGACACTGTGAAGTTTTCTGAGCATTTTCGTCCAAAAATGAGTAAAATCCGTGAAAAAATGGCTTCACAAGACCAAATTTCAATATGTGATGCAAATTTGACCACTGCATTTTCACCATTTTCCTCAAAAATTGACCATTTAAAAACCCCATTTTTCTCGCATTTTGATTTCCGGTCACAAAAAAGCCCTTTGAATAGCATATTTAAGTCGTTTTTACGTCTAGAAAGGTGAAATTTGGTACCCAGATTGAAAAAATGTGCTCTTTCGAGTGACGGAGTCGGAATTTTCGATTTCTTTTGCCTTTAACATGTTTGACCCTAATTTTCGAAATAACCTGCCACTTATTTATCGCGATCATGTTCTATCTTCCAGAACACCTACTTGGAGTCAAAATTTTGAAATTCTGATTGTCACTCAAATTTTGACCCTGTTTTCAGTGTCAAAGTAAAAAAAATATTCATTCAATAATCTGGGTATACAAAGTTTCGGTAAGCTTTTTACCAAAAAGGCTGCCATTGGAGAACCAGATGATTCAGGGGGCTGAAATTTTGCATGAACACTATTATAGTGACCCCCCATAAGTGTACCAAAAATTAGCACAATCGGTTGAGAATTGTTGATTTCGAAATTTTGGGTGGGTCCCCCCTTATAAGTCTGCATGTGGGTTTCTATGAACTTTTTGATGACCTCTCGTAGAGCTATGAAATACATTGAGATACCATTTTCAAGGTACCATCACCTTGCTTGAAGTTATTCTCCCACGTAATTTTGCTCACAAGCCTTCAGGAGTGAAGCCTCACTTCCGCAGGTGGCAGAGAGGGCTCCCTTGATTTTAACAAAGCATTAAAAAATGTAATCCCATGATTTCTGCCATGCCAGTTGAGGAAGCGAGTGAGATTCTCCTGAAAGCTGATGGATAAAAGTTATCAGGCGAATACGTAATTATTTATTTTTTTCGACACCCTTCGGGGGTGGAATTCTCTATACATGGACAAATACAAACTTCAAACAAGGTGATGGACCTTTATGTCATAATGTATGGAGTAGGTAACCTCCCAAAACCTCAACAACACCTGAAAAGAGCTGTGAAAGTCACCCTTACTACTGTACCAAGGATGCTTTGGTGATATTCAAAAACGTCGTACTAAACTAAGAAAGCTGCTGGTGGTCACTGTCAATCATCAGAATAACTCGAATGACGTTGCATTCATATTCAAATTCATGTTCCTGAAGGAGGGGGGTTAGGTTAGGTTAGGTTCAGTGCCGGATTTCCCTATGGACCGACTGGACCCAGGGGACCGACTGGGTCCAGGGGCCCCCAGCCTCTCAGGGCCCCACTTAGGGTGGCTTTTTTGCTCTCAGTTTGCCCACAAAATATTCTTTTTCGCTTACGATTTTCAAAAGTACCAGAGTTCAATCGGGGCCCTCGGCATCGACTGAGCTGAGGGCCCCACCGGGGGCCTTATTTTCTACTATTTTTCCAAAAAATCATAGTTTTGATTTCGATTTTCCTTCGAAAGACATCAGTTAAGTAGGGCCCCGGCCTCTGAGGGCCCACTCCGAGCCGTGCGGCCTTTTATCTCTCTCATTTTTGCATACAGAATCGTTTTTTTCGATGTTCTTCCAAAGTATCAGTTCAGTGGAGGTGCCCGCAGCCTCTGAGGGCCCCACATGGGTGGCTTTGTTCTATTCTCTCAGGTTGTCCACAAAACCCTTTTTTCGATTTTCTGCCAAAGCGTCAGGGTCAGGGGGCCCCGAAAAAACTGGGTCCAGGGCCCCACGCTCTCTTAATCCGGCACTGGTTAGGTTAACCTAACCTGACATCTAACCTAAGCTAGCCAAACCTAACCTAACCCCCCTCTTTAAGAACATGAATGCAACATCACTCGCATCCAGAAGTATCAATGTTACACTGTTCAAAAAGTTGCTGAATTAAAGTACAGAACATTGCAAAAAGCTGTCACACATACATGTGGAATGGGAGAAGATGCTTTCCATTTGCAAAATAACTGTCATACATTTATATTTGATATTGGTCAAGATGGGACAGTCAGCGAAGCAAGAATCGCTAGGTGGTCAAGCACTACACTGTAAAAAAATATTCCCGTTTAAATTTTTTTCATGAAAGAAATTATTGTTTATTTCATGAGAACTTCGCTGACTGTCCAATCTTAGCCAAAATTTGTGAGTTATTTCGCAAATGGATATCATCATCTCCCAATCCCCCTATATGTGTGACAGCTTTTTTGCAATGTACTGTACAGGTGCCACTGTCCAAAGGAAATCTGTTGGTGATGTTATAGATGACACACCTAAAAGCATCTACCAATGCGACAATCTGCCAAGAAAGCTATTGAAACCAGATGAAACAACACTGCATTGCTGAGGAAGCTGTTTGCGATCACTCACCACTGTTGGTGATACTCATAAAATCCCAAAAATACAGTATTGTAGAAAGATGTTGGTGATCGATCACTCACCAAAAGTTGATGAACATCATTTCTCAACTTTGTGTCCTTTGATTCTCAGATTGCTTCACACCAGAAAATGTCCACAGCGTTTGGCGTTGACAAAATGGCAGTTATGAGTACTGATTACTGGCCATCAGCCAGCACCATGGATTCTGAACTTGGATTTGCCATGATATTCTCCCACAATCGTGACCAAACTCCAAGCACAAACGTCTGTGACAGACAGACAGTGTTGGGCATTGGGACTTACCGTGCAACAGAATTTCATAACTTACAAAATTTTGTTCCGGTGTTGTTTTGTGCTGGGATCTTGATTTTTTCCGGGTTCCGAGACATTTCCAATTTTAGTGTTGTTGTTTTTACGTATTGTGAACAATATTTGTTCTCTTCGAAGAGTTCTGATGAAAATTGAATGGTATTGTCTGTTGCAGAGCAAGAATGTTAAGTTATGGGAGGAAAGCTGTGCTTTCTCTCTGCCACAATTTTGCAAATTACCGCGAGTTTAAAAAAGAGTCTCGACATTGATGATCAGATTCACATTGTCATTTGAAGCAATGCATGCTAGATCCTCAAACATTTTAGTTTTTGACGAAAAGCCAGCTCATTCCAGCAGCTCATTCATGCACTGCAGGAGACCAAATCCCGCCCACTCTGGGAAGATTACCCAATCGCAGCGTGAATCCACAATTGCCTGTGTAAAGACACCTTTGATGGTATGGTGTGCAGGGTGCATTGGAAAGGTGTGCACAAAATTTG
>JASGXE010007795.1:0-33986 GCA_030068105.1 Sinentomon sp. SZTP_YWyxl
ATGTGGAAGGGGGAGGGAGCTGCAGCAGCACCAGCACGACCCCACCCACCACAACAACCGCAGAGCAGAGTTCGGAGGAGTCGGGTGAGGATGAGAGATGCCCACTGAAGGAAGGAGGGGAGAAAAGGATTTCCCCCGCCACCATCACCACGGCTGGGAAGAGGATGGGCACAAAGAGGCGGAAGAAGAAATTGAAGAAAAAGGATCACTGGACCACTAGGAATCAGAGGAAAAGGTGAGAAAGGCTGTCAACTAATTACAGAACCGTGCAACATGACTCAAGCTCATCAGGATTCGGGGTCAAGCTTGAGGTCCACCCCACTGTTCCACATGGCCCAATAAACTAAGGATTTTGTAAAATGCATCTACTCAATTGCAATTGACCTTTTCCTTGCAGACCTTTTTTGCTTTAACTTTTGAACAGATTTACCATTGTTTTCCAGCAAATTTGACCCGCAAAGAGTTGTCAGTAATTAGTGAATTGAGGCCATTTTTGGATCGACTGAGTTGATCACAACTCAAACAGTTGTGATCTTTTTGGTCTCAAAGGGCGGACTGCAGAATAGGCTTGGGACAGAGAATTTCATCGTGCAGGTCCAACAAGCTCCGCTCCTTCATGGTCCCCAAAATGTTCCAGATATGCATTCCTGGCAAAAAAGTGTGGGGTGATTTTGGTGAGGCAAACAAAAAGACACCAAGTTTCGGAAGCTCAAACATATCCACGCTGGTGTTCCAATTGATAATAATTTATCATTGATTGCATTTATTTGGCAGAATCAACGACAGAATCATGAACATTTAGCTTGTCAATTGGAGACGTGTGGACTGGTTCTTCTCACAAAGACGTAGAGATTTCCAGCCACTGTGTTCGACTGGATTTCAACGGCTGATGGTCGGGATAGTGTAGAATGAACACTAAGTGTATGAGCTGAATTCCTACTTGAATTTCCTATCAACAGTATTATTGATTTTAATCGTTGACAAATGAAAAAAAAAAAAAAAAGCCCTCTGACGGATGGGGATGAACAAAGAATCCTGACCAAATTTTCTACTTGTGTACGTAAGAAAAATACTTGGAAACGTTCTAGCTGGTTTTGTGCAATATAATATTTGAACAAAGATGAAGAAATTGCCTCTTTTTACAGAAGGAAGGAAGGGGAGGGTTAGGAAACTTGGGAGAGGGTTGCTAAACTAGAGATCACCCTAACCGGGGGAGAGTTTAACTGACATTTCATGTTGCTACAGCATACCAAAACGGTCTAGACTTCAACAGAGCAGTCTGCTCCCGACTGAGGGGATGGGATTGCGATTGTTCGTCCAGCAAAGTGTTTGAACAAGATTCAACTTGCTGTGTGGGCAGGAAAGAATTGAACTCGCTTGGGGTGGGAGAGATCTCAAGTTGCCTGCTTTTGTGTTGCCTCATAAATCTCTGCAATATCTGTTCCATCGGAAAAAAGAGAGTGAACAATAATTCCCGATTTGGTTGTCATAATTGGGTTGGATGGAGTTTGTCTCATGTTTGTTCATGTCATGCATTGCATTTGTTTTCGCCAAGATATTTTCTTGTGGGGAAAGTGTAAAATTTCTGTTGAGGTGTGATCATTGCATATTTTTCTGGGTCGTGGGTCATAGAGCAGAACAAAACATCAGGAAATTGATGTGAATGAACTCAAAACGGACATTGTGAAAGCGGATAGACTGATTCGTTTTTCAAATCTTTCGTGTGCGAGAGACGGGAGATGCGATGTCCCCAGGTTGCGTTGTGTTCAACTGATGCATGTTCGACTGGCGCATTTATCAATCTCCCATTGGGTGGAGGTCCGGCAAGCTTTGTCAGTCTCCCCAGAAGAGATGCACCTAGAAAGAGTAACTAGAAAGGTACCTAGGGACTAGTAAGTCAGCGAATCTGAAACTACCACATGGATCGTGGTATCTGGCCAAAAGGGAGAACCACCCTTGAACATCTGCGGTTAATGGGGGGGGGTTCCCTTCGCAAAGTTCTTTTTGCAAAAAAAATCGATTTTGTTTTTTGTACATATCTGAAAGGTTGAAATCTCATCTTTCAGAATTTTCAAACCATTTGTCTCTATCTCAATTACTTTTTGAGCAGTATTACATTTATCGAGGGCCCTTTCGCCGATAATTAACTCTCGGCGATGAATAGTTTTTGCATCATTTTTACACAATTACCTGCCAAACCAGACAAAATATGAGTTTTCTTAGATTACCAGCTGATTCTCCACATCCTTTTACATGGGCATGCCAATTTTCAACTTTATCCTGTCCACCAAAATGAAGTTATGACCACCGAAAAACCATTCCGAAGTGTTAATTTGTCTTTATTTTATGCAAAACTTCAATCGAGGTTTTCTCGCTTTTGCATTTTCTGGCCAAACTTTTTGAAGTGAGATCTCAGGAACTGTGCATGCCAGTAAGGTGAAAATTGGTGTACTAAGTGGAATTGGTAAAAAGGTGTGAAAATCCGGCTGATGAAGCCGGAATTTTGACTTTCTTGCCAGAAAAAAGTTTTATTATGGCTATGTTTTTACGTAAAATGACTCGCAAAAAGACAAAATTTCCCACGCGTTGGCTCAAATTGCAGATTGTGACTGAACGGGGGCTCAAATTGAAATTCCGGCTTCATCAGCCGGGTTTCCATGAAATTTTGAGTGGATTGAACATAAAGTTTGTCTATTTTGCATACCGCAAATAGATCTCACTTCAAAAAGTTTGGCCTATTTCCGCTGCTAATTTACCTGCTGCTGGAAAACTATGAGAGGTACAAGACATTTTGCACAGAACATGCTCTTGTTATGGTTAACACTCCCTCAAAATTTCAGCAAAATCGGATAAGAAACAAAAAAGTTTCTAAGTCAAATATAGGCCAGACCACCATAAGGGCACGCATTTGTGTACGAACAATATTTCGTAAAATAACAAGAAATCGTACAAGATTTAAAATCAAATCGGGGTACATTTTTTGATGAGTTGAGGAAAACACCCTTTTTCAACCCCCTCTTCTATGAATGCTTCATTCTTTTTTAACAGACTGTTTTTGGAATTTCCTCCAATCCTTCAAGTCTTAAAATGCCAAGTAACAGTTAGTCAACGGTACCTAGTTATGATCCATAATACACCTCACGCTTCAGACTAAATACTGGTATTCTTTCTTGTTCTTGTTCATTGGGACCATTTGTTATTGGATAAAAAGTAGATGAGGCTGTTAAAATTGTGGATAATATTAAAATAAACAAAATTTATTCATAAATGACACATTTTCTTGTTCATTTCATCCTGTGCAAATCATCAGATTGCAGTCATCAGTTTCAATCCCATATGTTAGTCCAGAATATCTTTTTTTCCCCGGACTAGTAAGAGGAATGTCCTGCAGAAATGTCTGAATTACTTTCGAGATTTATAAGCCCAAGAACGTGATGTCCAGCCAAGAAAGAAAAAAGTCGATGATAGCATAAAGCTCAATTCTCATTTTACTAAAAAAAATACAGCTAAAAAGAAAGTTGCACCAACGTATGTATGGGAAATGTCAGAAAAAAACTTTACACCATGGCTGAGTGATACCGACATGCCATGCCTCATCAACTGAACTTGGAGGTGTCGTCTGGAGATCGCTCTCAATCGCTCCAATGAGTCCAATGCAGTGTTAATGACACCAATATCGCATCCAAAATTGTACGTAACTTGATCTAATGGGGAAGCAACCCTCCAGAAACACAAACCCCCCATTTTTACACTGGTCCAGTTGCAATGGAGAGAAGATCCTGGGAGTTGTTTGCATCGCAAGAGAGTTTGGGGTAAAATGGCAGGTTTTCTTGCTTTTTTCAATGGCCCCATCACAAACAAAAGGTTTTTAGGGGATCGTAATTTACCCCTTTCATTCTGCCAAAGTCAAAATCCCCTTTTTTAACCATTGAAGGGCACTCATCCCCCACTGATGCCCGAATGCAGACAGAGGTTGATTGCTACAGACGTAGAAAAGAAAGAGATAGGCAAAGAGCCAAAGGCATTTGACAGGCCAATAATAAGCAGTTTGCATGGTCATCATCTATCAATTTCCGCCAACTCCCATGTTTGCAGAGGGTCCAATACGAATCGAAAGTAACATTTTTTTTTTCCAACTGGAATTGAACTCCCAAAGCACAATGAGTTTACCAGAGTCAAGAGAATGAAATGACTTTTTCACAGCAAACTTGTGGGCAGTCCGAACGTAAGCACATCTCTGAAAGGAGCACCAGATGGAGGGGCTCACAGTGGATAAATATCTGATTTCAAGAGTTGATAACGAGTGCAATTGAAGCACGTGCGCACCACGAATGGGTTTATCTGCATTTACCGTTTCTGGTGAGATAAGTGAGCCTTGTCCATTTGCAGGTGATCTTGTTGAACGCTTGTGCACGTCATTAGTAGCATTTAATCATCTACGAATGGATGAGGCTCGCTCATCTCGCAGGAAATGGTAAATGCTGATAAAAGTGACACACAAAGAACAGAAATTATTAATGTACATTTGTCTGCAAATGAAGATGACGTCAAAGTTTGTGAAACAACATACTTGTCGGCATGATCACGAAAAAACTGCCAACTTCACAGTCTGTCTTTTCCGCAAAAAAATAATTGAACTTTGGAGCATAAATAAATAACAGAACTGCGGGCATGATAACGATCTCGTTGGACACTACACATATTTGTAGAATGAAAAACAAAACAGGTAAGAGTCTGATCAGCCGTCTTGTCCCGTCCTATCAGCGCATGCACGATAAGAAAATGATCCGTTCGTGCGATCAACTGTAACTGTCCAAGTTGCAAGCAAGCGATGCAGAAAAACACAAACATCTCACATTCCGTGAAACTGTCCGGTCGCACCACACTGTTTTCAACTTCATCCTCACCTGTTGTAACAACAATGTGGAAAAACTGACTGTAAATAAATGCATATCATGGAGAGAGTTGAGAGTGACACGCGAGAAAGAGAGGGGAGGGAAGGAGGGGGAGAGAAGGGGAGGGAGAGGGGGAGGAGGAAAGGAGATGAGCGGATATTGGCCAATGGCACATTGAGAATGTATTGATGAAAGTATCACATGGCTTGCAAAAATACTATTTCACGCAAAGAAATCTTAACAAGAAAGGATAACAATGACAATAGGATTAATTGTGGGCGGAATTTTCGGGTTTTTTCAACTAGCCACTCCCTTTCTGGGCAAGTTCCAAAAATTGCTCATCCGTTTTTGTGAGCCTGTGTTATCAATGCAAACAAAAATGTGGTCGTTTGACCACTATCCACCCCAAAATGGGAAGAAACGAAAAACGAATTCACAAAACCTGACCAACCTGCGATGTTTCTTATCCGAATGCTTCCTACTGCCACTGTCTTCCCGTTTTCGTTTGTCACCGTGACGTTTGTCGTGTGACGAAGATGACGACTTGTGTTTACTGCTGCTGCCGCCACTCTTTGACGGGGAAGAAGAACTACATGTGGCAAACAAATTATGGGGAGGGGGAGAGAGAAAAAAAGAGCAGAAAAAAACAACAGATGAGAACAAAAACAAAAATTTTAGCACCAATGATTGGCAAAAAACTTGGAGGGTCGTTTCACTTGTGATAACGAGAAATAATCATAAACGAGAAAGTGCAAACTCCCACCCTCAGAGAACTGGTCCAAGAGGTTCTCGGAAAGTGAGAAAGACTCTGCAGATGTGGAGTGGGACACACCCAACTCAGTGGATAAGAGGGATAACAGAATACACAGTTACAAACCAGACGGGCTGGGGGAGCAAACAAAAAAACAAAACAAAAGTTGTACCGTAGGGTGCTGATAACACTACTTTGCAGAAAGAAAGAGTCTCTGAAGCCATGCCCAATAAACGTGCAGAGGATACAGCAGAGCCTCCATTCCATTGAACGAATATCTGCAGCATCGCACAGCCACAGGACATGATGCAATTGAAAGCAGCACTAATGAGCAGAGAAATGCATTGATGAGCAAAGGATTCGGGTGTAGGTGAGGCTTCAATGATGGTGTGAATGGAGAGTGCTGCAGTTGTTTGGATGTTGTTTTGAATCGTGACGTACCATGAGAGCAGCAGAATGAGAATGTGATGTTTTCTGTTGCCATTTTGCAAGGCATCGGCGTGGCAAGCAGTTTTGGAAATCTTCAGATTCCGATAGATTAGCCAGTCCTTCATTTGAATATGACAAAGAAACCCAATGAGAGAGGGTTGTGCACTTGTGTGTCCCAGAAACAATGACACTTCCTCCACAAATTATTATTCCATAAAACACATACAAATCTGCTTTCCACAAAGTTGTGTTCAACTTGCATTGTCTTTCTTTCTCTCGTTGTTGATCTATGACCTTCTCCCTTACATGACATTACCCATGCGCCGCTCACTTGGAGATCACTCTCACTGGGCGTGCCAGACCATTTCCTCCCCACAGGTGTTGAATACCCTGCTGACGTTCCCAAGACAATCGCAGCCCCTTCATCAGAGCAAACTGAGATGAGTCGTCCGTCTATGATGGTGTCGGAATATCAGTGGGATTATTCAACATGCTGTCCCATTCAATAACGTTAACATTTTTAAGACAAGACCCTCTGCTCTGCTTTCCACATCAGATGAGTCGTCCGTCTATGATGGTGTCGGAATATCAGTGGGATTATTCAACATGCTGTCCCATTCAATAACGTTAACATTTTTAAAAGACAAGACCCTCTGCTCTGCTTTCCACATCAGATGAGTCGTCCGTCTATGATGGTGTCGGAATATCAGTGGGATTATTCAACATGCTGTCCCATTCAATAACGTTAACATTTTTTAAGACAAGACCCTCTGCTCTGCTTTCCACATCAGATGAGTCGTCCGTCTATGATGGTGTCGGAATATCAGTGGGATTATTCAACATGCTGTCCCATTCAATAACGTTAACATTTTTAAGACAAGACCCTCTGCTCTGCTTTCCACATCAGATGAGTCGTCCGTCTATGATGGTGTCGGAATATCAGTGGGATTATTCAACATGCTGTCCCATTCAATAACGTTAACATTTTTAAGACAAGACCCTCTGCTCTGCTTTCCACATCAGATGAGTCGTCCGTCTATGATGGTGTCGGAATATCAGTGGGATTATTCAACATGCTGTCCCATTCAATAACGTTAACATTTTTAAGACAAGACCCTCTGCTCTGCTTTCCACATCAGATGAGTCGTCCGTCTATGATGGTGTCGGAATATCAGTGGGATTATTCAACATGCTGTCCCATTCAATAACGTTAACATTTTTAAGACGAGACCCTCTGCTCTGCTTTCCACATCAGATGAGTCGTCCGTCTATGATGGTGTCGGAATATCAGTGGGATTATTCAACATGCTGTCCCATTCAATAACGTTAACATTTTTAAGACGAGACCCTCTGCTCTGCTTTCCACATCATGTAGACCAGACAAAGTGTGTGACCTAACTCACAAGTCCAGAGTGCCACATGGGGCGATCTGGTCCTGGTCTTACTAAATCAGTGCCTTCTCTGCATGTCTGGTCTTTGTGTCTGGGATAGCAGGGCGTCAGTCAATGATGGTGCTCTGGTCTTGGTGGCACACCATAAACATTGCATCAGGTTTCTGCATTGCATCTACATGATCTCCAACGTATGGTGTTCTGGACCAGAAGAGGTTATACTCGTATAGGCAACAATGCAGGTGCAACAAAGCCAGCTTGCAGGTGGCGTCATCTTGGGCCACTACAAAAATGAGCTGTGCCGTTCCTGAGCAAGTGCCGCATTCTCCCAACTATTTTCAGCATGTTTATTCCGGTTTCTGTCAAGTTCAAGTTGTCCAGCAAGCCCCAGCTCTCGTGAGCCAGACGGTGGCAGCAAAAATTAAAGATAAAAAGACATAAAGAATACAAGTGCCACGGAATGGGCGAGCCAGATAAAATTAATGAATACATGGGAACACCAGAACGTAACACGTCTCCGCTAGAGCCCAGCAAGAGCATCGTTCCTGGGACTCAAAAATAAAAAATAAAATAAAAAGAAAATACATATAACACAGAAAATGAAAAGAAAAGTAGTTGGCTAGATCGCAAACGGACCTTCAGGACAGTAGAGAAAAGAAATGAGTAGGGTTTGAGGACAGGAACAAAGAGGTCTAGGACATCAGAAAAACCAGGATTTCTAGCAGACAGCTAGACATCCTAAAGACGAAGAGGAAGAAATTTAGGACATGTTTATTCAGGTTTCTGTCGTCGCAAAAATCATGACGGGAATCGCCAACAATAGGTAAAAGCTTGGCAAAAAATAACCACAACAACAAACACACCTCTTATGCTTTTTACTGCTGCTGTGATGCCTGTCGTCACGTCCTGAAGACGGTCGATGAGATCTCTTGTGTGACGATGATTTAGACGGAGAGGAACGGCCTCTGCCACTACCACCTCCTTGGACATCCTCACGGTCCTTTTCACGGTCTGCGGCTGCGGCCTCCTTCTCCAGGTCAGACCAATCCTTACCAGATTCCTCCGAACTGTCCAGCTCTGATTGGTGGAGGAGGAAGAGAAAACATGATATTAGTTAGACATGATATTAGATAAACAGTTAGACAAAATATTCAAAGTGAAAGTTAACAGAAATATTTCCCAGCATGCCGTGGAAATTTGCGAATCGCATGTTGTGGGAACGTTTTCAACAAGAGAAGCCACAAAACAGGATCAAAGATCCATGTTCATAGTTGGTGACTGAAAGGGATTACTTCCTGGCCTGACAATCACCCTGGAATTTTGTGACAAATTTTGTGAAGAAAGACTCTCGATTTCTGAGTAAAATCAGCTTTTTAGGGGCAGTCAAGTCAAATCAGCAGTTGTCGACAGATTTGGCTGATATTTTAACCACACTTTGACACCAGACTTGACTGCCCCGCCCCCTGCGCCGCCTGACCTTTCAACCCTGAAATGCAAAACACTCCATGCTGATCTTTTCCTCAAATTTTTTGATGCTTTCCCTCGGGGAAATGTTGGCCAGCACACGGGCACCTAACTACGCCCCCACACCACAGCCAAATTGCTCAAGCACATACAGACGTCATCTGCAACTGTTGCAGACCAAAAAGCAGAGACGGCAATCATGGATGGAGCATTGCAGGGCAGAGATGGCAATCATGGATGGAGCATTACGGGGGATGGAGGAGGGGGTGGGCTAATCTCTGGCTCACTAACCTTCACTTTCATCATCGTCCTCTTCAGATGCAGCAGAATATTCGTCGGAATCCTCTTCACTCTCTTCATAATCAGATCCATCCTCATTGGAAGGCTGTTAGCAAAGATAGAAGAGAAAAATGGTTAGAGTGAGAGTCGAATATCACCAAGTGAGTAAGTAAAATATCACCAAGGCATGTAGATGGACATATCGCTTTTTTAACCAAGGAACTTATCCCGGAATCTTTTTGATCCAGCCCAATTTGCATCATTTTCCGGTGTCGAATAATTTTGGCGCACTTTAACCTTTTTAGCGGGCACCCACGAATGATTAATTCCTTCAATTTTTATCCTAATTTTACGGGGTTATCACAGACCCTTTCCCAAGGGACAGACCCTTTCCCAAGGGACAGACCCTTTCTCAAGGGGTGTAATACACACCAAAATAAGGGCTAACCAACAAATTGAGGGAAATTAGTCAATTTAGTGCTTATCTGATCATCTATTCAAGTTAAGCCAAGTTAGGCTTAAGTGAACTTTGCCTTACCTAAACCAAGTTTTGACTTACGAAGTTACCTAATCGCCGTCAAAGTAACCATTTTTCATGAACCTAATCACATTTAAATATTTGTCACTGTACTCTAAAAGCTTCAAGGAACATGCACCTTTCGCTTTTTTAATTTATTCCGAGGAGAGGGAGTTGAAAGAGTTGGAATTGAAATTTCACCTGATGTAATGTTTTGCAGCCGCAGAGGGATTTTCAAGCAACGGTGTACATAGGAGTCTACCACAACTGGCCCCAGGGCGAGAGCAGTTGTATCAGTCAGAAACTGGGAAGCCAATCACGCAGCAGTGATTGACATTTGACCACGCCCCCTCAAGATCTCATTGGCTGCACGCTCTTGTTAAAACGGATGATCAAAGTATCATCCTTATGGGCTAATAAAAAGTTAAAGTGGCCCATAAACCATCCACTGGGGAGGGGAACACTGCTGGGTTGAGATCGAGTCCCCAATTCACATTTCGGAACTTCTTGAAAATGTGGAAACTGCAAAACAATAATTCTAAATTTGCATTGGAGACTCATGGCTTCACCACCCAGCAGTGCTCAGAGATCTATTTCTGTATCCTCTCGAAAGCTCCACATCTGAAGGGGCAAAATGCTGCATTTTGCCTCAATTTACTATCAGCGGCTGAACGCATTTTTTGTTTTCAGCAGCTTATTTGCAGCGGATCAAGAAATGGCATCGTAGACCATTTTCTCCCGACTTTTCCAGGTTATCCAGACCGAAACAAACACATGTGGCAGACTTATCTCGAGCTTTTGTTACCCAACATCTCCAAAAATAAAGGCTGTGCCAGATCGGCAGGCCTATCTGTATTTTTCCAAAAATAAAAAAAGGATATGGATAAGAGGAAAACCTCACAGTTCATGTTTTAAGGTCTTTTTGTGAGGTTTTATTTTGTTTTATTTCCTGCAAAGTGATTTGCAGAAATGTGAGGAATTACTACGACTTTCCAGAGAAATCTAAAGTTTACTGACCTTTTTAAGCGTATCAAAATTCCCCAGCTTTTTGCAGCAAAGCAAAAATCCCCGAGCCCTCTCCAGGTTTTCCAGGACTGCAGTGCAGACTCAGAAGACACCCTATGAGTGAACTGTTCGATGATTACTCACCACGTAAGCTTCATCCTCTTCATCTTCATCATCATCATCCTCCCCTTGTTCATTATCTGACTCCGGATCAAGGAACGTCCAACCACCCGTTTCAAAGAAGTATTCCGGATCGTCTGTAATTGTCTTCATGATTTTGGTCCAGTTCAAAGACTGAATGCCCTCCGAATAGCGGATGTCACAAGAACTAAGGACAACGGAATTAGGTAGTTTGGAAATGACAATCAACAGATGCAACAGGTGGCATGGACACATGCTTATCAGCCAAGAAATGCATGCTGCGTCAGCCAAGAACAATGTTTGCGGCAGTTTTTTTTTTCGTTCTCCTCTGGCGGTGCCCACTTTCCTACATTTATATCAGGGTTGCCATTGAATTCTGATTTTGAATTTCCCTTATTTTCCAGGTGAAAATCAGCAGATTTCCAGTACGATTAACATTATCAGTCAATGTTTAAAGTGTACTTAAAATATTTAATGTATGGCCTCCACCTCCCATTACAGGCTACAGCTATGCTCAATTTGTTCTTTAAAGATTAGACAGACACTTTGAAAAATCCGTTCTTCCGCAGCTTACTTCTTGGGGTGGTAAGGAGGGACTTTTTCATCTGGTCCTCAAAGACTCCGACTTCTTCTTTGTATCCTGTGTGGCTCAGGTTCTATCCCCATCACCAAACTTTGTTGATATCCCTGCATTTTCCAAAGATGTTTAATGATTTCCAGTTTTTAGAGTTTTGCAGCTCATTTCGCTGTAATTCTCAGGTTTTTCCGGGTGAGTGGCAACTCTGAATATTTACTCTGCAGAATACCTACCCAATTAATGCATGCCTATGATTCATACTTCCATTTTGCAAGCATCAACAATGGAAGCGAAGCCTTCCAGCTTTCCCATCAGTTATATCGACAAAAATCGAGAATACTCATGGACATTATCTTGACAGGGGAAAAGAAGCAAGCAAAACTAGATGGTTGGGTCACCCCAGAAGACTGCCGACAGAAAAGTGCAAACAATCCACAAACTAACTTGACCCAGTCCTTGACATGGTCGAGCATGTTCATCGGGATAGCATTGATCATTGAGACCTTCCTGTGATAATCCTTGAATACAAACACCATGTCAAAGTTCTTCAGCTGGAACTGAACTCGTTCAAAATGGATCAGTTCCACATCTTCTAGGGTGATCACAAACGGAGGCTGCAAGCAGGGGAAGAGGAACACAGAAAAGAATAGGTAAGAATTGAATGAAGACGGACAGGGAAACATAACATTTGGAACCACGATCGACACCATCAATAAATGGAATGGCGACCTCAAGTGACGAGCATGGCATGGTGCTAAAATGCAATTTTACAATAAACTAGTTCAATATCATTTGATGCAAACAGGGGGATTTTTTGCAGTTGATCCGGTCCCAGGAATTGCAGACTCGTCTTGCCACCACCATCAGGCTCCCTCTCATGACATGTGGCAACTGATGAAGTGTGAGGGGGACAGAAGCTGTGATTTTTGGAAAATTCGATCAACCATACCACTTACTTCTGTCGTTCGCCATTGAACGTGTACAGCTCATAATGTGAAACGCGGGGACTGCATTTCAGCGCACCAAAGACAATTTATAAGCCAGCTCAGCTCACCCATTCGGTCAAGTTCACCAAGCAGCCGCTGGTCGGCTGAAGGGTGACAGTCGATCTATACGGTGCACCTGGGAATCCAAGCTCCTTGAAGGGTGTGTCAAACTCAATCTCCTGTTTCGTCATGGTCTCAACTTTTTCTGTGAAACTTTTGAACGCAGTCTTCAGCTTGTGACGTAATTCACGTTCAGCCTGTTCTGACGCGTAGTCATCACGATCGTGGATGTGTTGGTGCTTGCCAAGATCGGTAGCTATCTCACCGACCTCAGTGTAGAACTGGACGTCCATTTGCTTCTTCTTTCCAAACATTATAGCATTCTGTTTACGGGGCAGAGAAACATAAAAAATATGACGAAAAAATTGGTAGGCATCTGTAGTGATTGACTTAGCATAACTGGCCGAAAAAAGAACCGAGATTTGGAAGCATCGGGTGCTCAGCGACCTGGAAATCCTGGAGAAGTCAGGGAATTTTGGTGAACTGGAAGGGTCAGGGAATTTCCGAGAGAAAGGAATTGCATGGGAGTTTTGGTGGAGTAAAAAAAAATCATGGAACTTCTGAAAAAGAATAGGAAAGGGAATTTTCGTGACATGGAATTGGCGACGAATTTCTGAAAAACAAAATACAATAAAAGAAAAAATTTTTGGAAGAAGTTTTGTGTCAAAATATCGGAGAATTAAAATCGGAAATTTCTCCAAGAAGGTGTCGTGAGACCTAGGTACCTTCCTTGTGCCAGTCAGAGATTACGTGAAAATTTTAGAGGAGAATTCTCAGAATAGACGGGAAATTTTATAACGAGCTGAGCATCCTAAAACATTGTCAACTTCCGAAAGTTGTCAAAACTTATGGGCAAAATGTTCAGTGTTGAACCCTTAAGACAAAATCCCACACCCCTTCCTAAATTTGTCCAGGATTGCGAGACCACCTACCAACCAGTCCAATTTTCCAAAAAAAATCACGCCGATCCAATTGTCCAATCCCAAACTCAATCTGAAATCAACGCATGAAAAAAGCCATCGGTTAAAAATTTATCACGAAAAAGGCCCCTGGCCACACTGACGGTGGAGAGATCATAGCGGGGTTAACGCTAACTCCGGAGGTAACGCCAATGCGAGGCAAATTTTTCCCATCTAATCCAATGAAAAAAATTTGCCTCGCATTAGCTTTACCTCCAGAGTTAGCGTAACACATGCCATGATCTCTGCACACTGAATGGAACAAAAGCATGCCCACTCACCTTCAAGTGGAAATGAAGAAGGATGATCATTTCTCCGTCACACGGTTGGAAAATGGCATGCCGGATGTTGTTGTAGAGGATGTCAACCTTATCGCCACGAATGGACGTGTATCGGAAGCCATTGTTGTGAGCTTCCAGGGCACCGGACAGCCGTTTCTGGACGATATTCGGTCGAATGTAGAGGTCCTTCAGCTTTGGATTACCCTTGCCCTGGACAAGGATAAGGGTGTCCTGTTTGACCAGATCCTCCTTCTCCCTCTCCTCTGCCTCCCTGGTCTTGAACTTCTTCTGGACCTCCTTGATCAAACGGAAGGCCGTGTTCAGGTTGGAGGAAGGGGCAGACAGCTCACCGGGCTCCTTGGCATTTGTACTTCGGTAGGTTCTGACGAGCATATACAAAACGGAGTAATAACCAGAAAAATGAACTTCACAACTCATGATACAAAGACCTCAGGGGAATAAGGATAATTATAAGCTAGCGTTCAACCCCCCGTTGCGAGTGCTCCATGTCAACAAAGAGGGTAGGAACCCTTATGTGTGAGACCCGAAACAGGTTTGCAGAGTCACAGAAACTTTTGTGACTTCCTTCCAGAAAAGTGCAGCAGCAATTTTTGTTCATGCTTACCGGAATTGGCCGTTTCGAGTTTTCCTGGTCATATAAAATAGAGCACCTGGCTGATATTTAAAACGTAAAACGTGGAAAAATGCCCCCAGTGATCTGTCTCAAATCACCACCAAAAATCAAAAAACGAATCAAAAAATCAATGGGGTGGGTGCAGTGCAAAGGATATGCATGCATGTCTACTTCATGAGCCCATTTCAAAGGAAAATACTCCTGCGACGTCTCGCTCCCAGCCACGGTATACAAACCCTGCCGCGAATTTAGATGGCATAGAGCGTTTTGTGCAAGAATGCTCGATTGGGGCCCTTCACTCGCAAGAAAGAAAAAGAATTTTTTCTTACCTAAAGCAATCTGAACCTGACCTAACCCTGTCCCCTCTCGGAAAAACAATGCTCGCTGGGGGCCCCGGCCTGCCATCTAAAGTCCCGGCAGGGCTTGTAAACTTGCCTCCCGGACGCACTCAAAGTTGACAGGAAATAATGCGCAAATGCGGATCCAAAAATTGTATGCGGACACATGAGGGAAACTTACAATTCTTTGACAAAGGTCGCATCAGGATTTGTGAAGCTGGCTCCTTCGTTGCGACCCATCGTCGAACCAGGGTGGAAAAAGTTCACTCTCAGGTAAGTATAATCACCCTCGATCGACTGTGAGATGTTCTTGATGGTCGAAATGTGATAGGGAACGGGAACACCGAACACTGGCAATATCACAGTCTCATACTTTCGATCTAAAATAGAACAGGATAGGATAGGACAGAAAAAATTCATCAAATCCGAAAGAAACACCAGCTCCCAGGCAACTTTGGAGAGCCAGAGCTACCTGCACTCCACAGAAATGGACACTCGATAGCAATGAAAGAAAACAATTTTTGTATATCTTTGTGCTATTTGGATAACTTTTGAGGAAGCAGCATGTGGCTTGCAAGATCAACCTTCAAAGGCCATGATGGGATATCAGAATTCAAAGGCCAGAAGCATATCCCATGCCAAAAGGCAACACCTACAGTTGCCAAAATTTCTGCATGTTTGAGCACGTAATAAAACCATCAGTAAGTTCTGATTCAGGCAGGACAGATCAGTGCCGATCCGTACCTACGTAGGACTATCATTATTTTTGACAAATCCATGTCCATAGTACGATATGGGCATGGCACATGCTCACCCACTCGTATCAATGAAAGTCCTGATATGCTAGATCTTGGTGGAACAGCTTACAAAACAGTGAAAGTTATGTTTAAGACGCTGCTGAAATGGTGCAGTGGTGGTGCTTTCCCCCATCACTCTCCATCCATCTCTTCCCACAACTTTCTCTCAAGAAAGAAAAAACTGGAAACGCACAAAGAACAAGACGACAACAGATAGACCAGCAACAAACTGCCCATGGCACTTCATGAAAACCGGGGATGGATTTGAAACTGGAAATTAAACGATGGCTACGAGAGGGATATTTGCAACTCAAGAGCCTCAACTGGGCAAAACGTCCGACGGGGCCCCTGAGCAAACCTAACCTGAAATGAAGCAGACAAAGTTTTTTCTTAAACAAACATCCACATACCAACATAAATTTTCAGCTCTTTAATTTCAGGTTCCGATGGAAGATTTCCGATGCTCTTGTAAGAAACGTTAGACTTCTTTGCCTTCTCTTCCCTCTTTCCACTCTTCTGTTCTGCCAACCTCTGCAGAGCAATTTCATTGACTTGTTTTGCCAACTCCTTCTGATGCTCCTTCCTCTTTCCTCGGACGTCTGCTCAAGACGTAGCTTATTCTCCAGGACGGCAGTCCGTTTCGACCGACCTGTACTGTCAATGATGTTCTTTTCGTTCAGTGTCTTTGCTTTCGCCTTGTCCTTGTCACGCGACCGCTCTTTCCCTTCCGACTTGGACCTGCCACCCTCCCCATCCGAACCACCATCTCCACGAGCTGCATCCTCCTCTTCTGATTGGTCGCTCTCGTCCTTCACGAATATCCCCACATTCTTAATCTTCTTCTTAGACGGTGTGAGAATAATGGCTGGCTGACCCTGGATGACACATAAAACAACAAAGCAAAGTGCTGATTCAACCTAGGTCTCAATTAGTTCAGGTGTGAATGACCTTTGGAGCAAAACTAACAAAAGTAAGCTGAAACAAAAAGTCAGAAATAGTCTCCAAAAATGTAAGATTGCCTGCATTGCCTCCAAGAAACTAGATTCTGTTCGAAGTGTGCGGTAATGTTTGGAACGTGGGTTCTAAACCATCGTCAGCATGCGGGAATGTAGTTCCAAAAACAATTATTACCAGAAAGGCATCCTTCTGCCCTCGAGGCTTGAAAAGTTGTCAATTATTGTGTCTTGTGATAAAGAATGAAAGAAAAAACAAGCACTAAGTTCGTTACCCGGTGTTCGCTTAAATGCAGGAATTTCAAACAATTGTGGGAAAGGGCGTTAGGTCTCGGAAATTGACACTCTAGAATTGCTGCAAATCAACATCATCAACATCAAATAGATTAATTTGCAAGGACGAGAGTCTAGGCGCAAATCAACACAAAACATCAACCAATCAATCAAAAAATCACTTAACCCTTAAAGGTCCAAGGTCAAAATGGCACCGCTCAGGCCCAAGGGGTGGTCCAATGGACCTCCCCATCTTCTAGGCTCCTTGGGGCAACATAGGGTCCATCACCATTTTAATTGGTCTCTTTTAGCCCCCAAACCAAAATTTCAGCCAGATCTGATGACGTCTTCCAGTATTTTTTGCTCTCGATAGGTCAAAAAACATGTTTTCGGTGTAAATTTTTGGAGCGAACTTTGAATTCTAATAATAGCCGCAATGTTTGCAATTTTTTGGTGTTATTGGTTTTAAATTGTCGAATTGAATGTAACATTTGATTTTAGAACAAATAACCTTGTTTTTCCAGGCTTGATCATTTTTTTTTGGTCAGTAAGTAGTTGTGAGAGTGATGCGGAAGGCTTCATTTTTTGAAATTTTTTTGAAAACTTGACAGAACTGGAATCCACATTCAGATTTGACGTTTGCTGCAAATGGTGGCAAAACGCGAGCAAATGGGCAGCCGGACATGTTCAGAACTCGTACTAAGGTCATCACTTTGGTCACCAGCTTTTTGACATTTTAAGAGTGGCTTGAAGTCCAAGGGGTGGTCCAATGGACCACCCTCAATTTTTTTACTTCCAAGGTGCGGTAAAATGGACCACAACAGATAAATCTTGCATTTGATGTAAAATTTGCGTGCACAAGGCATAATTTTGAAAAAAAGTTGAAATTATCAGAATTTGAAAAAATCAATTTTCTTGAAACCCAAAAAATCCAAGGGGTGGTCCATTGGACCACTAAATTTTTCCACAAAATTATTTTTCGAGTGGAGGTGCCATGGACCCAAAATCCCAGACAACCAATCAATTTTAACAAGAATTGTTCAAAATGAAAGCAAATGAGGGTGAACTAGTAACAAAAATAGGTGTGGTCCATCAGACCACCCCTTGGATTTCTGAAAATTGAGCACCCAAAACAGTCCGAGAGGTGGTCCAATGGACCACAAAATAAAGATGTTGAAAAGGATTGGCATTATTGGAGTTTATTTGAGAAACAATATGCAATACTGATTTGTTTTGCCCAGCCATGGATGATACTTGCCTTCAAAGTGCTTAATTCGATGAAAAAAGTGGGGTGGTCCGACGGACCACACCTTGGATTTTTTAAAAATTTATGGCATCACTAAGGTCCAAGGGGTGGTCCATTGGACCACGGGCCTATTATTCAGGAACCTTCCTGCAGTTTTTTTGCCCATGTTAGCACAGGTCCAACCTACCCCTGGGATAGCATATCTGGGAGGACGGGTCAATTGCTTCTCCCCAAAAAAATTTAGAGGCGAAAAGAAAAAAAAGTGGTCCAATGGACCACCCCTTGGACCTTTAAGGGTTAAGTTAGATACTTCCTACAGCAGCCCTCAACAGTGTTTGGTGACTTGTTTGACCCCGACCCGACCTCGGGCCCGACCCCGCTTGTTTGGTGCCCTCAATTTCCGACTCAGGCCTCATCGGTGCTTTTTGTAGAGATGGTGTCACTCTTTCATTACACTTCCAAGAAAAGGTCAAAGGGTAGGTGATTGGCCACCCAACCAAATCGATAACTCACCTCTCCAACAAGAACCGTGTCTCCAATGAACAGTGCATATGATTTGTTCCTTGCATCATCGGACTTGTTTTCGACGTCCGTCAGTCCAACATTGACGTTGAAAACCATCCCTTTCTTCAGTACAACGTCGGACGTCTTTGGACCAATCAGCAGTGCACTTTCACGGAACTCAATGCCCATGCCGAAACTAAACAAAAACATACATACAGAGAAACTTTTCTTGCAATACCTGGTAAGAAATAGCCCAGAAATAAAAGAGCAAGAATCCATTGCAGGATCAGGACGGACGATCTGCAGTCATCTTGTGTGAGAGGAACAGGAAATGCAGGACTCTTTTAGTGTTCCCTGGGCAGTTCGTCCAGAGTGTTGGGTCAAAGGGAGGCTTCCATTTTAGCAACAGACCTTGGCCTGGGCTGTCTCAAGTTCAGGTTCACAGTTCAGCGGATTTTTCATCGAAGTTTTGCTTGGGAATAATCCCGGCTGTGCCAGCTTTATTACCTGACTGCCACAGCAGTTTTTCCCTGCCTTCTCTTAGCAATTTATTCCTGCTTCTCTTGAGCATTTTCTGCAGGCCTGCGGTTCCGGTTTTATGGCCGGCCCGCATGAGCTTCATACGTCCACGGCAACAACCAGTGGCGGCTCCCAAGGTTGCCTCTTCGGCACTCGACTGACCAAGTTGATCAGCAGGTGAGTGCCAACATAATACGAACTAAATCGGGTATTTTTATGTTGCAACAGACAAATTCAAGGCCAGTTTCATTTGCTCCCATCAATTGCAGCCAGTTTTATCACTCCCATCAATTTGCAGGGCAAGGTCTGATAACACCCACCAACCCTCGAATCTCATTGTATCAAAAGACAGATCAATTACAAGTATTCTAAGCGTAGATAGAGGCCTGATAATGCCTGCAAAATAAAGAACAGGGTGTCTGCTAAGAGCAAATTTGATGCTCTTGCAACTCGTTGCAAAAAATTGCTAATGGTTGGGAAATAATTGCTTTAACATACACAAGAGTTACGCCACTGAACCTCCCCGCCCCCATATGCACAGCATAAACAGCAAGGGAAGAAAACATCTCCAGTACAAGAAGCGAGGATAGCCAAGCCAAGCAGAAAGAGCCTACACACTGAAAAGGGAAGACACACACACTCACCCGAAGGACTTTGTTAGTTTGTCAACCAGTTCGGGCTTTTCATTTTCAACAAATTTCAACACTTTCGGATAAACTTCGGCCAACTTGTTTCCAGCCTGAAGCTGCTTCAGGATCTCATCTTCAATGCTGATCAGGAAATCATACATGGACTGAAATCATGAAGAGGAAAGAAAATAAGTAAGTGAAACTTAACAACGCCATCTCTGATTTGCATCAAACAAGAACAAAACAGATTCCAGCTGAAATAAGCCGATGAGATCATAAAGAATCAAGAAAAAAAAAACAAAAAAAAAATAACCTGGCACAAAAATACAAGGCTATTTTTCAGCAGCCTAATTTACACGAAGTTTCAAAGTACCCACAAGGGCAATCTCTCAGCAGCCATCTCTCAGCAGACCAAGGACCAGGTAACGCTTCACAACCAAATTAATATGCTCTGCATTTTTTTCATAGAAAAATCAGCCATTTACAAAATGAAGAAAAATTCCATCTGTAACCCAAAAACAGGCCTGAAACAGCCGGCAACATGTTCCAATTGAAAATAGTGAAAACTTGAAACGGATTTTGAAAACTCAAAAAGCACAAAACAAAAACAATGTTGAAAGAGCTCCTGATCACACCCACCACCAAAGTACAAGCTGCAAAAAGAATTACAATAAGGAATCTGACCAGAAGAGAAACTAATTCCTGTCAAGTGCCTAGTTTCGTTTCCTAAACAGCAATGAGAACTCAAAGAAAACATAAGAATCTTACTAACCTGTATTGTTTCGCTCGGGTTGACGATCAGTGTTCTCGTGATGTTTGAACAGTAGCACTTGTATCGAGCACCCAATGAGCAGACGATGGCACCAAAGTGGAGCGTGTTCTTGTCGCTTAGCACGCTAAACTTCAAAGAGTATCCACCTCCGCTCTGAATGATCGGTGGATAGCACATTTCCAGCTGCTTCAAGTCGACAGCATTGCCAACATACTTCTTGTCTTGGATTGCCGATTCGACACCTTCGGCCAATTTGGCGTGCTTTACTTGCTGTGAGAGAAGGTCAAAGACATTGTAAAATTATCGGGATCATTTTCGGTCATGAAATTAGTGTCACAGAGATCGAATTTCCTATCAGGACAAGCCAGGAAGAGACAATCAAGCTGCTGGGGTATTTTTTGATAGCAGACCGTTCCCCCCTGCCCCCAAAAAATGATATCCCTGTGCTAGGTACCTCGGCTTGGCAGGCCTAACAATTAAACTACACCAATCACCTGGCTCTTATTTTGTAATAATTATGAAGTTGCTACCAAAAAATACAGATTTCGAACTCATGCCCAGTTTTTCCAACAAGGATCAAAGTTTAATCCTGGATAAAATTCTGATCCAGGTTCAAGTGAAATTAAAACCAATGGTTGACGATATTCGCAGGAAAAACTGGGCACTCTGAGACACAATGGAGGATAGCAGAGACAAATTAACAATAGAAAAACAAGGTCAAGAAAAAAAACATCAGCAAAACAGGCATTCAGCAAATTTTGACGAAAGATTCGTCAAATAAAGAAATAGTCTCCATAAACTACGAAAACAAAATAAAGAAAGAGTCTTCATAAACTGAGAATCATTTTTGATATTTCTTGGATGTGGCATCATCCCCTTCGATGAAGCAACTTTCCGTAAAGAAACTGAAAAAACACGAGGCTAAGCTTCTTCCCCTTCTTTGTCCCCTCCACCAATGGGGTTGTGTGCGCCCAAGATTCTTTCGAACAACAAAAAGGAAAACGCGGAAACTTTAACCGATACTCAGCGCACGAGGAAACTTTAACCGATACTCAGCGCACGAGGAAACTTTAACCGATACTCAGCGGACGAGGAAACTTTAACCGACACTCAGCGCACGAGGAAACTTTAGCCGATACTCAGCGCACGAGGAAACTTTAACCGATACTCAGCGCACGAGGAAACTTTAACCGATACTCAGCGCATGAGGAAACTTTAACCGATACTCAGCGCACGAGGAAACTTTAACCGATACTCAGCGCACGAGGAAACTTTAACCGACACTCAGCGCACGAGGAAACTTTAGCCGATACTCAGTGCACGAGGAAACTTTAACCGATTCTCAGCGCACGAGGAAACTTTAACCGATACTCAGCGCACGAGGAAACTTTAACCGATACTCAGCGCACGAGGAAACTTTAACCGATACTCAGCGCACGAGGAAACTTTAACCGATACTCAGCGCACGAGGAAACTTTAGCCGATACTCAGCGCACGAGGAAACTTTAACCGATTCTCAGCGCACGAGGAAACTTTAACCGATACTCAGCGCACGAGGAAACTTTAACCGATACTCAGCGCACGAGGAAACTTTAACCGATACTCAGCGCACGAGGAAACTTTAACCGACACTCATCGCAAAGTGAATTTTGTAAAACCAAGAGGCAACAGGAGAGAATGATAACATTTTCCACGATAGGGGCCTTTCAGCGAGGAAAGAGGAATAATTATTGCTCTAATAATTATCCAACAATAAACTGTAGAAATCTGTTGCAGAAAGATATACAGGCTGCGTTTAGGAAGATAAAAATTTCAGAAGCATATCTCACCTTATCTGAATCGATTATCTCCAAGATCTGATCCTTGAGATATTTGTTGAACAGATCGACAGACACCTGACATGCCTTCTTGATCAAGTGCAACTCTGATTCATCTTTTGGAGACATCAGATAAGCTACATTGGAACTGATGTCAACCTGGAAAGGAGAGAAGTTAAAGAAATTATGCGTGAAAACATGCAACTCTTTCCTTAGTTGGCAATTGATCACAAGTTGGTTTCAAAGAACATGATGCAACGTGTTGAATGAAACCAGCTTTTAAATTGCTCATGCCAATTAGCTTTTGCATGTTCAGTGTATGGGGAACATTTGGGCCAATTTGGGGGCACAAAGTGGTAAAGAAACTGATGGGGCTGTTGGTGCCACCTGCAGCTTTCAAGTACTCCACTTCAACTCAAATTCGTTGCACCGTATCAGCTCAATGATCAGAAATAGTGAAGGACTCTCAACATGTTTCAAGATTTTCCATTGAATTTTCTATTTTCTATGTCTTTTTCTTGCATGATTATGAAACTACCTACCAGGGCCAGCAAAAATGATCAATTTGACCGAATGAGAAAAGGAACCTGTCCACTGAACACACACTGGGTCACAAAAATCAAGTTCCAGCTGAACTGAAAGGCTGTCTACCTTCCATCTATCTCAGCTGATGATATGCCAATATGCTGGCAAAAAGTCCCCAATCACATCAAAGCAAAGAGACCAATGCGCAACTAACCAGCTGGAATGATTCCTTTTTCAGCAGTCCCTTCCACGTTTCGATGAATTCTCCTCCATATTTGTCCTTTGGAAAGACACCGATGCTCTTTCCGTTCCTACTGTTTTTGATCTCACACATTATCAGCTCAAAGTTTGACTTATCCTTGTCGGTCTATGGATGGGAACAGGTAGGTATTAAAACAAACCAAAATTGGAAGTTGAATTATTCCCATTCATTTTCACTGTGCCTGCAATGTTATATCTATTATCCGGTAACATTTTTCCCGCTAAGTATTCCCAAATAAGTTTTTGTAATGCAGAGTGCCCTGCTGACACATACGGAAGTGGATTTTGGAATTTTTTGAACAAAGTCTGCAAATGTAGTTCCGGTTTGTGGAATTGATACAAGTTCTGCTTTCCTAAAACCAATGCCATAATGCTCCATCTTTCAACTGGAGGCGGCTCAGTGGTTCAAGCTGTCGTCGCTGCAAAAGAGCGTTCTGGCACGAGTGCAGGCAGGGGTGGGCGCATCGATACAGTGCTCCTGCAATGGGAGTGAACAGCGGATCGCGGTGGCCCGCCCACATAAAGTTAATAATCTTTTGAACCAGATGACGTGGAGTGAACAGCGGATCGCGGAGGCCCACCCACAGAAAGTTAATAATCTTTTGAACAAGATGATGGATTCTTATGAAACTTTTTGTACCAGATACGCAAATGAGAGCCCATGCAATGCAACAAGCCCAATCAAGTTTAAACATGAAAGGCAATTCTTCCTTAAGTTGTGAACTTCAATCAAGCAGGTATCCCAATTGGTCTCTCTAGGTCAAAAAGTCAATCATTGTGGCACATACCTTCACTGATCTACCGAACATTGAAATGGAATAAGATTATGGAGGTATGCAAATCAGCGAGTGGAATGCAAAAAAATTTAAGAAAATGTGGACAGTCGGTGGATGCTCAGCCAACCTATCTAACAAAATCATGACAGAAAAGAATAGGTACTCCCTCCTATGTCCCTACCCACCTTATCTCTGTTCAGTAGCTTCACAGGAGGCAGGTGGTTTTCGTCAGAACAGTTTTCAATCTGACGGAGAAAATCAATCTTCCTTTTGCTGGAAAGAAAGTAGATCCTGGATTCGCAGAACACCATCAGCGTATCTGGCAGTTCGTAACCAAGGAGCCATGTCTGGAAATAAGACACAAGTGGGTAAAAGAAGTTTTTACTTTTAGGAGAATGAAAGATCATTAATGCATAGGTACGTGGTAGGAAATTGTTACAAAATTGTTGATAAATGCAGCCGGGCCAAGTCCATTCACTCACTCCCAATGAATGAAAACCATATCCAATTCCGGCCTGTGGAGCAGATGAAAACGGCCATCACAGAACAGGAGCCACCATCATAGACTGACTTCCGATTGGTCGTGTTCCGAGGATGGGATGCGATGGGAACACGATGAATGCAGGTAACCATTATTGGCAGACAGGAACGCAGCGGACAGAATAACTACGAACTCACACACAAAATCAGGTCAGGAAATTCAACTTTTATTCCTCGGAAAAATGTGCAACAATGGGGTGCAGAGCACAAGAATGCAACAGTGCTTCCTCTGCCAGCAACATGAGAAATTTATCCCCGTGTCGTCCCAATGAGGCAATCCCAATTATGCCACGAAGCCAACATTACAGATGAACTGGGTACCATACAAAATGAACCTGCTGGCTGTTCACAGTGACATAGGCCCATTACAACAGCAAAGAGAAAAGCTCACAGGGTGAAAGTGCAGGTACAGTAGATAAAACAAAAACATCAAAATAAACACGAGGAATGGAATGGACGAACAGAATATGTTGTTGACTGACCTGCAGTGCAACAGATTTGCTGTAGATTATTTCTTCATCAGTTCCCACAGCAACCACAACGACATCAGTCTTGCCCAATCCATCGGCATTCGACTCGAGCATGGACTGGGTGTGACACAAAAGAAGGAAAAATATGACAGTTGCCAAAGAGAAAAAAGAGAAACAGCGATAATGTGCAAGTGATTGCAGCAACAATGATTACAAGACGCAAGCTGTTCTAACTTTCAACCACCTCTCGAGAGCTCAAGATGTTCAAAATTATGCCAAAGGTGCCTTAGAAATTCAGAGATCCTTGCAAGGACACAGAGAATGCTGGGGGATGGAGGGAGGAAACAAAGTCGTGGGAAAGAGAGCCTCTTGATACATAGGACGGATGACCTTGAAGAAAACAAAAAGGAAACTTTGGGATTTAAGACATGCTCCAATGTTGGTTGGGAAACCTTCGGTTGACCAACTTAGGAAATTGTTCTATTTAAATCTCCTTAACTTGACCAGCTATGAAGAAAAATGCTGTTTTGTGGTGCAAAACAAACAACTACGGTACTGTTCGGCACAGCAAAACTGCAAAGCAATCAAACTGTTCTGCCAACAAAACAAAATTAATTAGGTAGGTACGCCTCCAAAAATGTCAATCTTTTCAAACGTCTTGTCCAATGAACAGGCGTTCGCTAAAAAAATCTAGCCAACCTAATCAAAACCAAAACCAACCTTCCATTCATTGTAGAGCCGTCCCATCCGCTTGAAAAATGCATCCTTATCCAGGGTGATGTTTGCCATTTTCTGTTCTCGTTGTTTTCTTTCTGGAGCTTGATTGACTGACTCCAGAAAGCAAATTAAACTAAACCTAACTAAATGTGCATCATCATTGCATTGGAAAAATTAGCAACCTGTTTGAAAATTACCTAAAGGAGAAATTTTATTTATGGTTTAAAAAGCAAAGATGCCACAGAAGTGATGGAGATGGGTGTCGACAGATTGGAATCGAAAAAAAGAAATACTGGAGAGTTCACAGATAAAAAGTGGTCAAAATCTGCACTTTGGGCATTTTTCAAATCAAATGATGTGAATGGGTTCATTTGTAGCCTAACACTGGAGCAAAAATAGGTGCGAAAAAAGTCTCCTGCGAAAATGCACCTTCTCCCAAACCGTTAGCAGAATGATTCCAGCCACTTTTGAAGATTTGCAACTGGATTTCAATATATTCCAGTAGGTACCTGACTGAATAAACCATTGCACTAAGCGCCTAGAATTTAGTTGCTTATTTGCGATCAGAAGTGAATAAAACAAGAACGTAGATGAAAGTAAAAAGGGGATCAGGTATTTTCAATTTCCTCATGAAAAATTGGTCGAGTCACCAAATTCGAACACGAATCTTGAAAAATTGCGAGTGAAGATGCGTTTCAAAAGCTCTCCCTCTTTGAAAAAGTGAAATGTTGAAAAATACAAATGCTTGTCTTGCAAATGCAAGAAAACCAATGCAACTGGAGTTTTGAATTATCGGCCATTTCTTGAAAAGTATGCAAGTTAAGGAAAATCTGAAGAGAGTTTCAGAAATGGCAAGTTCAGTAGGCAATACTCACCAGCAACCATCTGAGTGGATAAAGGTAGGTAAAAAGCCTACCTAGCCTAAGGTTGTTCGATAGAATACCAGCATATGAAATCCCCTCAATTTGCTATCATAGGGGTGGGTTGACGTTGGACAGGTGTCAATGAGATGAAGGCAACGCCACATTCAACGGATTCCCCAACAAAGCAATGGAACTCTTCAAACTGATCTTGAGCTACCTACCTACTTTGCCAACAAAATTTGGCTAACTTTCGCAAACCATTTTCAGAGAGTGAATAGATCTGTACCTAAATCCACTTAATTGGCTTTTTAGGTGTGGCATGCTTTTAAATGGGTTCTGGGAGATTTGGTTGAGGTCTTACTTATAGTGCGACATAAACTATGAGCCCTTTTTTCCTGCAGCGGTGGGGCAGGGCCACAATCTATGCCGCAGTGTTTGTAAGACATCAACCAAATCTCACCGGGACAAGTTCTCTTGTCTTTGGTAGGTACCTAGTAAAGAGTGATAAACAATATTCATCAGACCACGACGTGTTGAATGACGTGACAAAAAGCACAGCGGTTCCTGACCTTGCTAATCAATCAATCTGCAAAAGATAAGAAAAGGCCAAACCAGCCAAGATCGAGAAATACCGAAATGGGGAGAAACCCCCACACTGGCTCACCAACTTGATCAAAAATTGACCAGATGGCAACAGAAATGGCATTCTACGATGGAAAAGGGTGCCAAAACAAAGAGAAAACAACTTAGTACAAAACAACAAAAACTTTTTTACTGAAAACAAAGGCAGATTTTGGTTTACCAAGAATTACAGCAGACCATTCCATCTACTTGCTCTGACCAGTGGCTTCAGACTCTCTAACGGTTAGCAGAGGTGACTGTTTCTGGTAGAGCATCTTATCCAGGATCTCATTGATGCTTTCATCACCATCAATGACGAACGTGTGTTCTTTCAACTGGGTTACAAGTTGATCAGCAGGCTGGTTGCATTTGTCATCATACTTTTCACCAACCGTCCAGAGCAATTCCAGGTCATAGCGCTTCCTAGCAGACGATTCTATTATGTGCAAGGCAATATTACCTGTGAGAGACAGAAGGGAAGAAGGAGAGAGAAAGATGCCATGTTGAGCTAGTCTGCCACATGAGCACGACCAAGATAAAAGAATTTTTTAGGATAAAATGTTGACTTGTTCTGGAGCACAACCTCAGCACGCATTGCTGAAACTCGATTTCGAAGCCCATGGAGATAAAAGGAAAACTTGTCCTATGAGAATGCAAAAGCCACACTCCTTGTCTGTGAGAACAACATTCAGTAAAAAAAAAAGATTAAGAATCAATCATTAAAAATAGGTAAGAGATGCAATCGCAACTCTATGCCAGCATGCCTATCTATACTGATTGGCTCTCTGCTGGGTACTATTTATTGAATGGTCCTTATTTTGGATCCAGGATGTCGCAACAAGTGTCTCCCGGTCATGCTAGAAGTCAAACAGACACTTAAAGCAACACTGAACATTAACTAGACAAAAAAAATTTTCGTGGATGTGATTTAAATATGTTAGAAAACTGCTCTTTGATAGGCCAGTGTCAAAGGCCGAATGGAACCACCCATATCTAGAGCCATCCACTCCTTTGAACCTTGTCCTTCAGCACGTGGCACCCTGTCTGTTTTGTGCCGCTTCCGTTTGTACAGTTTCCGAATAAATTCCATCAGTCCAGCCATGTGCCTTGCTGACTTGGCTGTTACAATCACCATGTAGTCGACGTAATGGAGTTCCTTCGGAATGGCAATGGTGCAAATGTTTTTTGCATTTTCATGACGCAACACATCGACGAGCTCGTCCACTTCAAACACGCCATTGACACCCCCTGGAGGAACAACAGGAACAGGTCAGGACATTCAGCACAAGATTTTAAAGTTCAGGAAAAATCATCTGCAAATAACAAACCCTCGATACAAATGTTCCATTTTGAGGCTAAGGGTGCCCAGGTGGGGAACCATAAAATCATGTGAGCAAAATGCAAGGCAGGTTAGTGGTTCAATAAAACAATTATTGCAACTGCCCAACCCTCACAATGCATGCACGAGGCTTATAATAACATAGGTGATCCTCCACACTTTCATTTCAAACCTGGCTCCATGGTTTCCCATCTTAGAAGTGTTCTTACGACTCTCCAGGACACCAACATTTACCATTTCTGGTGAGATGAGTGAGCCTTATCCATTCGTAGAGGTAACAGGCACACGACGGTTTTCGCCTTCACACGGAGGGCTTCTTCAGGTGCAGAAAACAACAGCGATGAAAGACGATCACATGATGAAGATGAAACAGCTAAAATGGGTGCTGGAGAAGAAGGCATTGGCAAAGTGAAGGCCAACTAGTGAGTTGGCCTTCACTTGCCAATGGTGCCTTCTTCTCCAGCACCCATTTTAGCTTGTTTCTCTCATATATTCTTTCATCGCTGTTGTTTTTATCTGCACCTGAAGAAGCCCTCCGTGTGAAGGCGAAACCGGTCGTGTGCCTGTTACCTCTACGAATGGATAAGGCTCACTCATCTCACCAGAAATGGAAATGTTATAGACCCATTCGTGGTGCACGTGCTTCAATTGTCTCCAGGACACGAGGTTTCATAAAAAAAACGCTTCTCTACTTTTTTTTACTAAACAGGCCCACCAATTTTCACGGTTCCAGAGGCAACAGAAGTCTAGTCTTAGTGTACAGTTAAGCCGCCTCACGGCGGTGCTTCTTTTGCACAACACAATGTTGTCAGTTGAGAAGGTTGGAGAGCTGATGAGGTCATCAGTGGCAAACGGCAAACTGTTCCTGGATACTCTGACCATGTGGTTGCATGCGTCCACCTACTCTCTCGGAACCCTGCGAGATTGGTCTGTCGAATATTTTTCTGAGGATGTTTTTTTCTTCTGTTAGGCTAATTCCTAGGTACACATGGGTGAAATTGCAAAAAAAAATCAAGGAATAAAAATGAACTGACTGCAAAAGTAGGTAGGTAGGTAGGTACCTACTCTTGTGGAAGGCAAAACATACTTTCCAGATTGAGTCCTTCGAATTCGTCAACGATCTCCCTGTCTTCATCTGCATCAGAGGATCTTGCTTCGGGATGCAGTGCTTCCTCTTCGGCCGCCAACTCTTCCATCAAACTTTCCTCGTGAACATCCCAAATGATCGACGCATCTTCATCTTTGAACTCCAGGTACTTTCCCTTGGTTCCACGACTTCGAATTCTTACCTCTTCTGATTCCGAAGAGGATCCGTGCACTCCATCACCACTCGCATCTGCAATTGGAAAACGGTAGGGCTACCTTGAACATAGGTTAGTGGTACCTACCTGATTGCTCCAAGGAAATCTTCATCAAACACACAGCCCTGGTCCTTTCAACTGGAACTCCTTCCGGGAGGCATGAAAAAAATCGTTTTAGGCCTGCAATAGGTAGCATTTGGAGCTGATGCTGAAAACAACAAATGTACGAGAATGCATCACATGTGCTGAACTCAGAAAAATTTAGTCTCATTTCCAGTAGGGAGAACCCAATCCTAAGGTGAAAAAAAATTGTTTTTTTTGTTGGTCTGCATAGTGCATGGGCATTTGTGAAGACAATGTTCACACGAAGAATTTATCACATGCCCCGGAAATAGGTCAGTCACACTAAACTGCCAACACCATAACTGATAACAAACCATTGGTTCCACCATCTTCACACTCTAACCAAACACTTGTGGGCCACAACTCACCTTCCGAATCAGGTTCCATGTCTGTGTTGTTGCCTTTAGAATCCGTTGTGGCAAAGCCTCTTCTGACAAGGAAATTACTTGCAGCAGTATTCCATTTGCGATTTTTTGATGCCGCAATTATTTGCCTGAAGCATGGCATCACCGTTCTGATCCTGGCATCGTGATAACCAGAGCATAAGAGATGCAGAGTTGATGATGTTGATTTTGAACGGAGACATGTGAGCTGACCTTAAAAATCAAAAACAATGGTTGCTTGCATGGTGATCTGAGATTGCTGGCAGAAATTTGGGAATGTGGTCAAGAAACTTGAGCAGGAGAAGCAGAGATGTGAATGGATGGTGACACTTAGAAGACCAGGGCTGCAAAAAATCGGGAGTCGGGGGCACGGGAGCATTGCTCCCGGGACCGTTGTGGGCCGACCCTGATCGAAAATGGGCTGGAGAGCAAAAAAAAAAAGCTTTTCGGCGAGCGAAGTAAACTTTTTGGATTTTTCGACAGGGACCAAAACGGGCCGACTAGCAAAAGAAAGCTGATGAGCAAAAAAAACTCTCATCGACCAATATTTGACCAGGCTCCAAAATCCGTGCTCCAGGGCTCCAAACGACTTTTTGCTGCCCTGACTTAGACAAAGACCTGCATGAGTCTTAGTCGATTTCCTGTTTTTAATTCTTGCCTGTGATGGCAACACCAAACTGCAGGTTAATGCAAAATACCACAACAGGCATTGGGTGTGGATGTGCCCAGCACCATTATGAGACGAAGCAGGACAGAATGGGATGCAGTAAGACCAACTGGCCTTGTTAAATTAGAACAGCAGGTAAAACAGTCCGGGCCAGCATAATACCTTCTCATTTGTGAAGATGCCCAGAATCTTAGCAGGTGGGTAGGTACCTACTTGGCACAATTTTCAGTTTCCATAAACGGCTTTTCGGAATTGTTTTCTTTCTTCCTGCAAACTTACCCAAATTTAAAATGAAGCACCGGGTAAAATTTCCCACTGACAAAATACAAATTGTTTTTGGGTTATTTTTTCTGCAAAGCTTTAGCACGCCGTCATGCCTGCAAATAAAACATGGCTTTCACAGAAACAGGAGGGCTGCAAGAATATAAGGTGCCTGCAGTGTTACCAAAATACATACTTCCCAGACACCAATCCACACTCAGATAGGTCTAGACATAAAAACTTACCAATGGTAGAAACATTTTGGACTTTTGTCGCATTTAGACCTTGGGCAGAAAGATTTCTGATGTTCTGCAAACAACATTCAGCTTTGAAACATCCAATCCAATTGAGCATCTTCACAACAAAGCTCAAGCATACTGGAACACGGCAATCCCGGCAGCCAGTGCCAGTAAAACAGTACCAAATTTGGGGTTAGTTTGGTAGGTACCTAAAGTAAAAAAGGTATGCAAAAACAAGAACATGGGAAAAACTAAAGGTTCTCACCACCTCCAGCACACAATAAAGGTTGGCCTGCCTGCCTACCAGCCATGGTATGGCAGGTCGGTTGTCTTGGCGATTGGCAATTTTAAAACCATCGTTGAAGATGTTGGGGATATGCATCAGAGTGCAGTACCTACGTGAATGCACAACAGAGTTTTTCATTTGTACTTGCAAAAGACTGATCTGATCCCTAGGTTTACCAAGTTATCGTGCAAGAAGACTTCCATTCCTGATTTCCCCAGTTTGAGAAACTGGCAAGTTCAAACGACATACGTAGGGCCTACATGGTAACATTGGCTTGTGCGCAAGATTGCAAACATTTGAGATTGTCCTCTAAGGACCTTTCCGGAACAGTCATGTGCAGGGTTGGAAAAAAACGTGTTTAAAAAAACATAAAAAAACGTTTTAAACGTTTAAAACATGTTTTTTTTAAACTTTTTTTCTCCACGTAGGTATTTTTTGCGTTGTTTAAAACGAGTTTTAAACAGTTTTAAACATGATCAAAAGCTGCCAAGGCCAATTTTGCAATAATTTAGTGACTTGAAAAAGGCAACAATAATGGTTTTATAGATAACAATGACAGAAAAACGTCGAAAAATGAGCAAATACGCAAAAAGGATTTTTTTGCTTTTGGTGATTGTTTTAAACAAACCATTTCAAACAAGTTGCGGTTGTTTTAAACACGTTTAAAATGCAATTTTGTTTTAAACAAACTGTTTTAAACAAGTCGTGGTTGTTTAAAACATGTTTAAAACAGATTGTTTTAAACGGAATGTTTTAAACGAACAACCCTGGCTCATGTGAGCGATTCTTTAAATGACCGTTCTTTGAGCCTCCAGCAGCAGATTGGATTGAATGCATTTCCTTCATCTCCATATTTGAAAAGTCTACTGAAGCACTTGAAACTGGAAAAGTGAAATAATCCAGCACGTAGTAAAAACCAAACGGATGCATTATAAAATGGGAGAATAGATGCAATCGCATTACCGAAAAATCAGGTATGAGATCCTCCGTGAGCCTGGTCTTTTTGCTCACATAATAACCAGAATATGGGCAACAAGTTAAAAAAAATCACTGCATCTGGCATTTTTCAAGCGGTAAGAAAATGGACTGGGAAACACATAAACAGACGACAAATGAAAAAAAAAAAAAAAAATCAAAACAAAAAAGAACAACGTCCCTTCTTCCCAATCAGTCCATTCCAAAGGGACGATCCCACCTCCTCCATTCCACCTGATCAGTCCACACGCTGTAGTGATGCCACACATCCTTCATCATTTGCTCATTGTCAGATTATTCATCTTTTACGCTAGGTAGGTGTCGTCATTACACCTCCTTCCGTCATTCATTCAGTGTCGTCCAACTGTCGCCCCTCCAGTCCGGAATCATCAAAAAGGAAGATCACGGTATCTGTCAGGCCTGCATACCTTTATGTTCGTGAATAATCCAAAAAAGGAAGAGAAAAAAAGAAAGAAAAATGAATGAAGGAAGGAAGCAAAGCAACCTCAAAAGAGGCAACTTGAAAAAAGAAGAAACAAAGAAAAGAAACAAAGATTGCACAAAAAAAGAAAGAGAAAAAGATGCAAAAAGACTCAAGACTCAAGTAAGGTTTACGGCTTCTTTTCGCCAGACCTTAAGAAGAAGAAACAACCGACATAAATGGTAAAAACAAAACAAAAAGAACAACTTCCCTTCTACCAAATCGGTCCATTGCAAGGGAACGATCCAGCCTCCTCCATTCCACCTACCTGGTCAGTCCACACACACACTGCAGTGATGTCACAAATCCTTCATCATTGGCTCAGCGTCAGATCAATCATCCTTTGGGCTAGGTTATCGTCATTGGTGCTCCCTAAAATGTGGACACCTGGACACCCAACTGGACACCCCCTTGGAGACCCTTCTAACCCAGCCTGACCCATCCAAACCAACCTAAGATATCTTGTCCTATCCTAAACTATACTAACCTAACCCAACCTGACCAAACCTAACCTAACCCGTTTAAGGGGGTGTCCATATTTTAGGGAATACCATCGTCATTACCAACGAGGGTTGTTGAAAAAGTTTCTGCCTTTGCATAGAAATTCTCGATTGTCGGAAATTTTTCTCCCATGGTCTTAAAATCTGATCTATTGGGATGTTGTTGGGTAATTTCTAGATCAATCCATAGCAAAATGGCAATTTTGTCGCAATTTGCACAAGATGTGCAAAGGGTCGCCAAAAATGAACAATGAGAAAATTTGAGAAATGGACCTTTTTCACTGGATCACAAAATTCACTGTTCCGATACAAAAAAGGCGAAATTTCAACATGTAAATGAGGTATGCGCCAACGGCACATCAGCATGCTTGCATGGATCGTGACCTGGGCTTTGTGCCCTGGTTTTTTGGATCTTGTGTTCTGTTGAGCAGGTTTTTTGTT
>JASGXE010007796.1:0-23342 GCA_030068105.1 Sinentomon sp. SZTP_YWyxl
GAATCCCAATCTAGATTCTCATGAAATGTAACACTACCTCAAGACAAATTTACGTTTGTACTTTTGGCACAATCTCATTGCGGTATATAGCGATAACTCATTGTCGAAATTGCATTCCCACCGGAAATCTCCAGACGCATTCGGAATAACTCATTATGGTAGCTGTACCCGTACTCTTACCGTTTGCCTTCTGTTTACGGGCCGGCGGATATTTTTATAAGAATAAGATGTCGGTAATTTGCACAAACCATGGTTGTTCGGATAAGTTCATCCGCTGGAAGGCTGAATAATTGCGGTATTTTTCACAAACCATGGGTTTTGGGCCGAGTTCATCTGCCAGAAAGATTAATTACTACTTTTGCACAAACCATGGTTGTTCGGTTGAGTTCAACCACTGGAAAGATTAATTACTACGGTATTTAGCACAAACCAAGGTTGTTCGGTTTTGCTCATCCACTCGAAAGATTAATTACTACGGTGTTTTGCACAAAACTAGGATAGTTCAGAAGTTCATCCACTGGAAAGAATAATTACAACGGTATTTTGCACAAACCTTGGTTGTTCTGTTGAGTTCATCCGCTGCGGAAGGATTAATTACTACATTTTACTAAAAAAACAGGACAGTTCAGTTACGTAAGGTCATCCACGGGAAAGATTATTTACAACGGTATTTTGCACAAATCATGGTTGTTCGGTTAAGATCATCCACTGGAAAGATTAATTACTACGGTATTTAGCACAATCATGGTTGTTAGGTTAAGTGAATCCACTGGAAAAATTAATTACTCGGTATTTTGCACAAACCACGGTTGTTCGGTTGAGTTAATCCGCTGAAAGGATTAATTTCCTAATTTTTTGCTAAGTATTTGTGTGTTATTTTTAATCTGAGTTTACATGTTGGTAATATTCCAGTTGCATGGAAGAGGTCGACCATTATACCTGTCTTTAAAAAAGATGACAAATCTAATCCTGCAAATTACCGTCCTATAAGTCTCCTTGAAACGTGTTCTAAAATTTTGGAATTTTCATAGCCTCACATCAGGAGCTTTCTGAATGCTGCCTCCATTTTAAATGAAGCGCAGCATGGTTTTCGTCCTGGTTATTTTGTGAAACGCAACTAGCCGCTTTTAGCCAAGAAATAGCCATGCTGAGACCAAGGATCAAAAGTTGACGCAGTTTTGATTGATTTTTGTAAGGCATTTGACCTTGTAAGCCATTCCATACTTCTTAAGAAATTAGCCTTCATGGGCCTAGATAAAGTTACTCTCAGTTGGTTGAAAGGCTACCTGTCTGAGCGGACGCAGGTTTAAAAATTGATGATACTTTCTCGAAACCCTTGCCTATTACTTCTGGTGTCCCACAAGGATGTATTTGGGTCCTCAACTATTCTTGATTTTCATTAATGACATTGTTGGTTGCAATGCGATCCAAAATAAAATTATTTGCTGACGATTGCTTAATCTATAGGAAAATCGCCAGTCCTTTGGATTCTCAGGCTTTACAAGCTGATTTGGTAGCAATATCCGATTGGTGCTCGACCTCTTCCATGAAACTGAATCCATCTAAATGTTCAGTTATTCATTTTTGCAGAGGGCGGAGCATAGCAAACAATTTTACATACGTTCTGGATGGACAAAACCTTATTCCCCAAACTGACGCATCATATTTGGGAGTTGTTTTTAATTGTAAACTTAATTGGTCCCGTCAGGTTGCAGCTGTTTCGAAAAAAGCCAATGGTTCACTTTATTTTGCAAAACGGAATTTTAGAAAATGTCCAAAGAAACTTCGCGAGCTTGCCTACTTTACTTTGGTCAGACCAATTCTTGAGTATGCATCAACGTCTTGGGATCCTCATCTCACTTCCCATTGTGTTTCTTTGGAACGTGTTCAAAGGCGCGCTGCTCGCTTTGTTGTAGGGGACTTCCGCAAACGGAGCAGCGTCACCGCAATGATTACTCAGCTCGGTTGGCCTAAGCTTGCTGAGAGAAGAAAGGTCCACCGCATTTTGTGTCTATCGAATCCTTGGCAACTCCGGAGGGTGGGGAAATTTGTTTTCCTTGATTACGCCTCCATCTTTTTACAGTCGCCATGACCATCCTTATAAGATAAAGCCGTTAGCATTTAAGAGAGATATAGGGAAGTTTTCCTTTATGTCCCGAGCAATAGCGGACTGGAATTCACTCCCAGCCTCTGTGCTGTTCCCAACCTTTAAGTACATCAATTCTAAGGCGCAGGCTTGTCCTTGTTTAAATTGAGTTTCTGGCCAAATTTGATTGGACTTGAAAGTTTTAGAGCAGATGTTCTTTTTTCCACAGGAGTTGAAAATTAATTCTTCGGATTTTAAAATTTCGAATTGCTCCATAAACCCAGAAATTTATGTCTCTCAGCAACATGTCATGAAAGGGAAACACATTTGGTCTTGCTCTCGTCTTTGTAATTTGTTGCCCCATTTCTCGTGCCTGTTTTTCCTGTTTTTCCCGTTTTTTGGACGTTTCCTTATTTTTTTTTGTGCAAAAGTGTTATTGTTATGTATGATAGTGGGGAAACCCCCACAAAATACAGTCATTCAATCAAATCAATCAATCAAATCAATTACTACGGTATTTTGCACAAAACCAGGATACTTCATTTATTATTATTATTAAAACAATACTGTCCACAAAGGCAAGTGTGGCAGAACCACCCGAACAAAATCTGAGTAAAGGATACTTCAGTTAAGTGCATCCATAGGAAAGATTAATTTCTACGGTATTAGCACAAACCATGGTTGTTCGGTTTTGCTCATCCACTCGAAAGATTAGGCCTAATTACTACGGTGTTTTGCACAAACCTTGGTTGTTCTGTTGAGTTCATCCGATGGAAGGATTAATTACTACAATTTACTAAAAAAACAGGATAGTTCAGTTAAGGTCATCCACGGGAAAGATTATTTACAACGGTATTTAGCACAAACCACGGTTGTTCGGTTGAGTTCATCCACTGGGAAGATTATTTACAACGGTATTTTGCACAAATCATGGTTGTTCGGTTAAGATCATCCACTGGAAAGATTAATTACTACGGTATTTAGCACAAATCATGGTTGTTAGGTTAAGTGAATCCACTGGAAAAATTAATTACTCGGTATTTTGCACAAACCACGGTTGTTCGGTTGAGTTAATCCGCTGAAAGGATTAATTACTACGGTATTTTGCACAAAACCAGGATACTTCAGTTATTATTATTATTAAAACAATACTGTCCACAAAGGCAAGTGTGGCAGAACGACGAACAAAATCTGAGTCAGTGGATACTTCAGTTAAGTGCATCCATTGGAATGATTAATTACTACGGTATTTAGCACAAACCATGGTTGTTCGGTTGAGTTTTTCCGATAGAAGGATTAATTACTACGGTATTTTGCACAAAATCAGGATAGTTACTCGTACGTGAAGATCATCTACTGGCAAGATTAATTACTACGGTGTTTAGCACAAACCATGGTTGTTCGGTTGAGTTCGTCCACTGGGAAGATTAATTACAACGGTATTTACCACAAACTATGGTTGTTCGGTTGAGTTCATCCGCTGGAATAAAAAAATAACTACGGTATTTTTCACAAACCATGGTTTTTCGGTCGAGTTTATCCGCTGGAAGGTTAATTATCGCGGTATTTTGCACAAAACCAGGATAGTTCAGTTAATGTCATCCACTGGAAAGATTATTTACTGCGGTATTTTGCACAAACCATGGTTGTTCGGTTGAGTTTTTCCGCTGGAAGGATTAATTACTACGGTATTTTGCACAAAATCAGGATAGTTACTCGTATACGTGAAGATCATCTACTGGGAAGATTAATTACTACGGTATTTACCACAAACTATGGTTGTTCGGTTGAGTTCATCCGCTGGAATAAAAAAAATAACTACGGTATTTTTCACAAACCATGGTTTTTCGGTCGAGTTTATCCGCTGGAAGGTTAATTATCGCGGTATTTTGCACAAAACCAGGATAGTTCAGTTAATGTCATCCACTGGAAAGATTATTTACTGCGGTATTTTGCACAAACCATGGTTGTTCGGTTGAGGTCATCCACTGTAAAGATCAATTACTCCGGTATTTTGCACAAAACCAGGATAATTCAGTAGAGTGCAACCACTGGAACGATAATTTTGCCGAAACCAGTATTGCATGCCAGGTGCCAATTCGAATTGAAATCAGTTGGAACCATGAAAAATCCATGAAAAATGGTTTGACACAATATTATCTGCCACCATTTAAAGAATTCTCTAAACGTTTGGAGGTTTTCCAGGTTAATTTGGACCAGTGGGTACCTTGTTTGAACAAGTCACAACGCGTACAGATTTCTGATGAAAACTCTCAAGTTTTGCGAGTAGATAAACTTTTTTTCTTGACATAGCTGTTGCCTCCGCAATTCAAATAGAAACAAAAGTGCCACTTCACAACAAAGATTAAAAGTGAGGATTTTTGTTTATGGTATACATTTAAAGCCGTATTCCCCATTGAAGCCCACCCTCAATGGGCAATTCAACGGACGAATGCATCTTTCAATGCAACAATGGAAAAGAAACACGCCTTGTGCATATAAATGAAATTTTCAGAACACAAATCTATCCATTGAATTGACTATTGACTTCAACCTGAGGGTGAGTTGCAATGGGGTATAACTACCGTTATTCAAATAAGCGCGAGAGTGTTTCTGCGATTGTCTACCGTATCCGTTGAGTAATGCCTAAATTATCTGATGTGTCCTCTATGGAGTGGAACAACGTGAAATCAGTTTAAGACCATTTGCGCATCATGTAGCCACATGCACACTTTTTGTAAAGCCGCCTACGGAGGGTTTTAACAGTCCTATGCAGGCCTAATTGCGCACGTCAACCTTAACCCAATATCATAGCCTGTGAGATGAGGAGTGAGCCGCACACGCGTCGCAATTTCGAACTCGGCAAACAAACCCATCTATCATGCGGCTATGTGTTTCAGGGTTGGTTCCATTCTCTCTTGCACGGGTTCGTCGCTTGCTGGCTTTTTGCGCAAAACCTTTCGTTACACGGGGCCTGTTTCAAAAATCAGTGTTCAATTCTGAATTCAATTCACAAATTCAATTCAAAAATCAGGGAACTGTTAACCACAGATCCTCAAACCACTCACACTTTTCACAAATTTTTACCACTTTTTACCGTTTTTACAACTCTTCCGTTTTTACCACTTTTTACCGTTTTTTGCAACTCTTTACCGTTTTTACCACTCGTTTTTACAACTCTTTTCCGTATTTTACCACTTTTTACCGTTTTTACAACTCTTCCGTTTTTACCACTTTTACCGGTTCTTACAACTTTTTACTGTTTTTACCACTCGTTTTTACAACTCTTTACCGTCTTTTACCACTTTTTACCGTTTTTACAACTCTTCCGTTTTTTACCACTTTTTACCGTTTTTTGCAACTCTTTACCGTTTTTACCACTCGTTTTTACAACTCTTCTCCGTATTTTACCACTTTTTACCGTTTTTACAACTCTTCCGTTTTTACCACTTTTACCGGGTTTTACAACTTTTTACTGTTTTTACCACTCGTTTTTACAACTCTTTACCGTCTTTTACCACTTTTTACCGTTTTTACAACTCTTCCGTTTTTACCACTTTTACCGGTATTTGCATCTTTTTACCGTTTTTACCACTCATTTTTTACAACTCTTTACCGTCTTTTACCACTTTTTACCGTTGCATCATGGATTGAGGTCAATTGAGCCTTGCAATTCGTAGCTACATGTGGATACGCTAACTTCGGGGACGTTTTCTGGCCCTTAAAAGGCAGATATCAAGCTGTAGGTTGACAACATGCAACAGGCGGGCACCTACCATGAGGTTGATAACAAGTAATAAGCATGTGTGGTGTGGACTTTGGTTAAAATTTGGTTCCATTTGATTTGATTGAAAGGAATTTGAAATTCGATTTTGATTGAAAGGAAAGGCGCCGTAAATTGGTCACACCATATGTATATTGCGGGTGCTTTGCAGTTTTACCTGGTCATTCGGTCATTTATCGTTAAAATGAGCGAAATGGCCAAAATTATTGAAAAAATACAGAACTTGAAAAAAATCGTTTATTTTTTCTTTATTTTCCTTGTTCAAGTCAGAGTTTGGCACTTCGTTGTGTTCCAAACTTTGTGCCCCCAAAATGCACAATCATTAAAAAGGCATCAAATTCATGAAATGTTCATCAAGTTGTGAATAAATTTGGCAATCATCATTTCAGAAGAAAATCATTTTGTCTAATCAATCCTTATTGAACTGAATTCAGCAATTGAGACTTCAGATCCAAATTATGAAATGGTCAATCAGCCCTGTTAGAACTGAATCCAGAACAAAATCATGAAATGGTCAATCAGCCCTGTTAGAACTGAATCCAGAACAAAATCATGAAATGGTCAATCAGCCCTGTTAGAACTGAATCCAGAACAAAATCATGAAATGGTCAATCAGCCCTGTTAGAACTGAATCCAGAACAAAATCATGAAATGGTCAATCAGCCCTGTTAGAACTGAATCCAGAACAAAATCATGAATTGTAATTAATCCAGTTTGAACTGAATTGAGCAATCAAAATATTTCAAATAAAAATCATCAAACGTTCAATCAATCCCGATTGAATGGGATTCAGCAATCCACATTCCAGATAACCATAAAATGGTGAATTGGTTGTGTTTGGCCGCATCAGAATGGACAGAATTTTGTCGGCTGACTTTTTCAGATCGCTGTCTAAAACAGATTGTCACTCCAAACAATGTGCAAAGGAGAACATTGGAGCATTTATCATTGCCCAATGTTTCGAGTGACAATCTGTTTTTGGACAGACGATCTGAAAAAGTCTGCCGGCAAAAATCTGTCCATTCTGACACTGCTTTAGAATTGAATCCAGCAATCAACATTTCATATCAAAGTCATCAAATGGTCATCCAGTCCTGTTTGAACTGGATTCAACAGTGAGTGTTTTAGACAAAAGTCATGAAATCCACTAATTCTGTCCTTTTGGACCTGAACTCAGCAATCAACATTTCAGATCAAAATAATTATTTGACGTTCAATCAGTCCTGATTGAACTCAATTCAGCAATTCAGCAATCAGCATTTCGATTCAAAATCATAAAATCATCGATCAGTTTTTCTGGAACTGAATTCATGATAAATCAGTCCTGTTACACCTGAAGTCAGCAATCGGCATCAGAATTTCAGATCAAAATCATTTAGTGATCAATCAGTCCTGTCTGAATTCAATTCAACTGTCAACATTTGAGATCAAAATCACAAATGGTCAACTGTTAACATTTCAGATCAAAATCATTGGAATTGCCAATCAGTCCTATGTGAGATCTGAACTCAGCAATCAACATTTCAGATCAAAATCATTGGAATGGTCAATCAGTCCTATGTGAGAACTGAACTCAGCTGTCAACATTTCAGATCAAAATCATTGGAATGGTCAATCAGTCCTGTGTGAGATCTGAACTCAGCAATCAACATTTCAGATCAAAATCATTCAATATTCAGTCAGTCCTGTATGAATTGAATTTAAGAATCACCACTTCTGATTTCAGATCTGTGCTATATTGTTCCATGCGGAGTGCCAAATAGTGGAATGAAGCAGGCAAACAAATTGTGGCTCCTGTGCAAATGCAGCTCATATAGCGAAACGAGAAATCAAAACCTGTGAAATTTTCGATGGCGTGAAATTGGATTCCACATTTATCATATTTGGTTAATTTTTATTTCAAGCAAAGATACACGTATTATAAAGATCGTGCACATATCACGATTTAAGACCACGTCTTATGCCTATATTTGGCTAGCTTGAGTTTACTGGCTAAACAGTTCTCGATATCGCATCTGAACCCAAAACAGTTTTTGGGAGAGCAATTAACAAAATATTTGAACGCCAAAACTGTCATTTGGAATTCAATTATCACCAAGACCATTTTAAGGTCGCGACAGTCATTGGGAGTTGTTATCTGAAACTCACCCTCATGTTCAACTCAATAGCTAATTCAATGGATAGATTTGTGTTGCGAGAATTCCATTTCTATCCAAAATGCTTATTCCTTTTCAAATGTTGCGAAATATGCTTCCGTCCGTTGAATTGGCTAATTAGTTGCACCTAAGGGTGAGTTGCAAATGGGAATATGAGCGACTCCCAAGTTCAACTCAAAAGAGCCAATTCAATGGATAGATTTGTGATGGAAAAATTTCATTTCTTTGCACAACGCTTATTCCTTTTCCATTGTTGCATTGAAAGATGCATCCGTCTGTTGAATTGGCCATTGTTGAGTCCAACCTGAGGATGAGTTGCAAACGGGAATGCGGCCGTACATTACCCGAGGTAAGCTTGGACTGGTTCCAGAAGATGTTCTGGAGACTGGTCCATACCCACACCACACTCCGACTCCAACGTCCCATAAATAATCTATGCATCAATGCTTTTTACGTATCGGTTTATGCAATTTGGCAATTGAAACTTGCACAAGCGGGGCAGATAGTCGCCGCCTTAAAACGCTTGTGGCATTTGCCACAAATTAGATTGCAAGCAAGCATTGCAAGAAGAATTGCAAGCATAAGCAAACACATCTGTTGCTTTTATTTATTTATTTATTTGTTTATTTGAATAAAAAACACCTACAAAAAGATTTGGCAGGTGGACGAATAGTACAGTGCATGGCACCAAGTCAGTAAATTTAAACACGTGTCAGGTTAAAATAAAAAGGAAAAAAAATAAAAAATGGAACACAACCCACATTGAACATATCGATAAACAATGAACGAGCTGAAAGAATCAAACCGATGGATGAGCACGAGCCAACTGACCTTGGGCGTATGTGATTGCGGGTGAATTATGCGGGATGGAATTCCAGTCTCTTACAGTTCTTGGAAAAAAGGAGTTATAATGAATGTTTAATTTAATCAATGGAGCAATAAAATGAAGCCCATTATCGGTCCTTCGTTGAGGTTGTCGCATCACAAACTCTGGAGGAATTTTAATTTTCAATTTAGCACACAAAACTTTGCGAAAAATTTACTGCGTTTTTCGACTCTGCGCTGTGCAAGTGATCGCAGTCCTAGATGCTGAATTAAGAGCGAGACACTTGATGAACATGAAAAATCGCCAGAGATAAAACGGGCAGCCCTTCTTTGGAATCTCTCAAGTGCTTCAAGATGGCAGCAAAGATAAGGGTCCCACACGACACTGGCGTACTCAAGAATTGGCAGGACTAGCGAAGTATAAGATTTTAATTTTGCTTCCTTTGACGCCAAGGACATGTTACGTTGAAGCAAGCTAAAAACCTTTTGCGCTATGGCAACAGAATAACTGACATGATCATCCCATCTTAAATTATCTTGCAAAATCACACATAAATATTTGAATGAGCATACTTTTGGAATAACATCATCACAAATAGTGTACAAAATATCGGAGAAGCAGTTGGATTGAACTTTGGATCTCTCAAAACACATGAATGTACACTTGCCAGGATTAATACTCATTTTCCATTCGTCACACCAAGATTGGATTTTCAACACATCATTTTTCAGCACCTCAAGATCAAGATGAGATTTTATGGGAGAATAAATGACCAGATCGTCAGCAAAAAGTCTTACTTTACAATTTAGCCCAACAGTGATGTCGTTAATGAAAAGTAAGAACAATAGCGGCCCCATCACACTTCCTTGGGGTACCCCAGAAGAATTTTCGTAGGATTCGTCAGAAATTATTCTTTCCCATTTTTTGAGGAAGAAAGACCCGAAAGGTATGAAAAGATGAGCTCGACAAGATCGCACGGAAAATTGTAGGATTTCAATTCTGCAACGAGCAGCTGATGACAAATAACATCAAAGGCCTTATTAAAGTCGATAAAGATGGCATGTACAGGCAATTTTTGTCCCAGTGAAAAACTGATATCATGGACAAACTCAACCAGCAATGTTTCAAAAGATAAACACCGTCTGAAACCGTGCTGGGATAGGTGAAGAAAATTTATCTCATCCAGGCAGCTAAGCGGTTGCGTACCAGGAGGACGCCTTTATTTTTATGATTGCTCTAGGTATCTCTATGAGCTTGAAACTTGCAGAAGGCACAATTCCATTGGTTGCTCTGGATATGTTAGATGGTTATGGGCCGTGGTATATAAATTTTGCAAAATTGTGAATCCCAGAGTATTTTGCGACATTTCAAACTATTTGGCACGACACTATGTGTTTGCAATGCAGGGCACGTCCGTGACCCCCTGTCCTCGGTTACATCTCACTTCTCCGTCTGTACAGAAGCTTGCGCATTTGAATGTGGCAGGGATCGGGTACATCATATGCATATAGGCATCTGCGAGCTTAGAGAGATTACAAAAAATTCCATCTTGCATCAATTATTGCTTCGAAATCGAACCACCTGTAGGTATAGGTTTTGCGTTTGAAGCCGCTTTAGGGTTCCATTGGTACAGAGCAGTCAGGTATCACAAGGTATCTACCTTGTGTGTGCTTGTGTGGGAGCTACTTCAAAATGCTAGACGCCATTTCAATACATGGATATTTGCAGACTTTAATTTCTACGCAGATCTGAGTCTATCGTGAATTCAAATAGACTAGCTCTTTCAATAGGTGTACTTGTGTAAGACAAAAATTATTATTGCAAGTGTCTGCACATTCTCATGGGACGATTCGACAGAGAGTAATGTGGCATGTGCCATGGGGTTGGACCTGGTGATTAACCGATCTCCAAACAATTTTTTCAATTTAAAGATGTGCTAACCTTCAGAGGTCAAAAGTATATGATCGGAATATGCGCTTAGAGGATGTGACAATCTCGAATCAATAAAGGTTTCCAGTCAGAGGATGTGCTAAACACCAATTCACGCCTTCCATTAGAGGATGTTATCGTCTTCTATCAGAATCTTCAGCCAGAGGATGTGATAAACATCAACTCAAGCCTTTCATTAGAGGATGTGCGAGTCTTCAATCAAAGTCTTCAGCCAGAGGTTTAATAAATTCCAGCCTTCCAATGGAGGATGTGCTAATCTCCAATCAAATTTTGCAGTCCAAGGATGTGCTAAACACCAATTCAGGCCTTCCAGTAGTGGATGTTCTACCCTTCAATGAAAGTCTTCAGCCAGATGATGTGCTAAACACCAACTCAAGTCTTTCATTGGAGTATGCTGTCGTCTTCTATCAGAATCTTCAGCCAGAGGATGTGCTAAGCATCAACTCAAGCCTTTCATTAGAGGATGTGATAGTCTTCTATCAGAATCTTCAGCCAGAGGATGTGATAAACATCAACTCAAGCCTCCATTGGATGATGTTCTAGTCTTCAATCAAAGTCTTCAGGCAGGGGGTCTTCTAAACACAAACTTAAACCTTCTATTGGAGGATGTTCTAGTTTTCAATCAAAGTCTTCAGCCAGAGGATGAGCTAAAAATCAACTCCAGTCTTCCAGTAGAAGATGTGCAAGTCTCCAATCAAATGTTTCAGTTAGGGGATGTACTAAACACCAACTCAGGCCTTCCAGTAGAGGATGTTCTAGCATTCAATCAAAGTCTTCAGGGCAGAGGATATGCTAAACACCAACCCAATCCTTCTCGGTTTTCAATCAAAGTCCTCAGCCTTAAGATGTACTAAACACCAGCTCAAGCTACCATTTGATAATGTTCTAGACTCCAATCAAAGCCTTCAGCCAGAGGATCTTCAAACACCAAGGAACTTTACACTGGAATGGATCCATGATGGGGTGGGCGATGGCCCTTGATTTCATGACAGTAAAATTCCGCAATCCAAATGGCGTTGGACGAAGAGTGCGTTTTGATTTGGCAACAGATTCACACAACACATTTCGCACTGCCGTGGCATGTTTCAAGTCATCTTGATTGGAAATGTAGATTTCCCCTTACTTTCTTTTTGTTATTCCCTTATGCCCAGTTGCACCAATAAGTATCAAGCTTTAATCTAGGATCAAACACTGATCCGATATCAAGCGTAATTGGGTTTTAACATTACCCGATCCAAGATCAGTGTTAGACCGGAGATCAAAGTTGTATCCAAGTTGGCGAAATTGGGCATTAAAGTTCTTCAGGGGCGGACTGACAATGGGTTAAGTTTCTGTTTCCTTTTAGCAGGCGTAACACTAAAAACTGATTTTTTCCTCCGGTTATCTCGTGTTGGAAAAGCCTAAATCGTTGGTCTTCCATCATCCTGACAGCAACGACAGGATAAGGATTAGGAACACACAAATTTACTGTGCTTATCTCCCTGATTCCTATTTTTCTTTTAATTCATTGTTCTGACTGTCTTAACATTTCTTCTGCTTCTGACATCCTTTTTTCCATAATACTGCTTCTAGCTTGATTTTGTAATTTTATAAAATGTATAAAATGTGTACATCTTATATGGACGACGGTATATTTTATTCGTCGATTTTTCTTTTCTTGACAATACAGCTTTGTTGCATGCCTTAACAAATTGCAACAAATTCCTTGCAACCAATTCCTTGCAACAAATTCCTTGCAACAAATTCCTTGCAACAAATTCCTTGCAACAAATTCCTTGCAACAAATTCCTTGCAACATATTCCTTGCAACAAATTCCTTGCAACCAATTCCTTGCAACAAATTCCTTGCAACAAATTCCTTGCAACAAATTCCTTGCAACAAATTCCTTGCAACATATTCCTTGCAACAAATTCCTTGCAACATATTCCTTGCAACAAATTCCTTGCAACAAATTCCTTGTAACAAATTCCTTGCAACAAATTCCTTGCAACAAATTTCTTGCAACAAATTCCTTGTAACAAATTCCTTGCAACAAATTCCTTGCAACAAATTTCTTGCAACAAATTCCTTGCAACAAATTCTTTGCAACATATTCCTTGCAACAAATTCTTTGCAACATATTCCTTGCAACAAATTCCTTGCAACAAATTCCTTGTAACAAATTCCTTGCAACAAATTCCTTGCAACAAATTCCTTGCAACAAATTTCTTGCAACAAATTCCTTGCAACAAATTCCTTGCAACAAATTCCTTGCAACAAATCCTTGCAACATATTCCTTGCAACAAATTCCTTGCAACATATTCCTTGCAACAAATTCCTTGCAACAAATTCCTTGTAACAAATTCCTTGCAACAAATTCCTTGCAACAAATTTCTTGCAACAAATTCCTTGCAACAAATTCCTTGCAACAAATTCCTTGCAACAAATCCTTGCAACAAATCCTTGTAACAAATTCCTTGTCGCTGAAGTTTTTCTGAACGAATGAAGGAAACAAATGAATGAAACCAATACAAATAAATGAATCATACAATCCAAAGAACCGGCCTGGAGAGAACACGAGAGTAGGATTTTGATTTCTCGCAACAGAAATTTCTAACGTACTCGCTGTTCCGAACTTTGTTGCCATATTTAGCATGCAAAAATTTTAGTCATGTATCTGGTTGTCCTCTGCAAGGCCCTAATCTTGCGCTGCCAAAGTTGGAACTGAGCTTAAGAATGATTTACATCTTATTTGATTTGAAGATACAAGCTGACAACGCCTCCATTTCAATTCAAGTAAACAGAGATACTTTGATTTCTGTGCTGTATGGACAGGACTCGACCAGGTTGTCATTGTGTTGGAATTCTGATTCCCTCTAAGCAAACTTTGGAGGCTTTTATCTCTAAATGGGTCAATCGGCGGTTAGATAACCTAGCGCCGTGTGGCACAAAACGATTGTCCACGGATTACACGTAGATCCAGTAATTGCTAAATTCGGGGACAATAGCTCATGCGAACACAAAAGCTGAATGCCATCACCTGTGAAATTTCGTTCGGAAATAGAATTCAATACAATTCAAACCATTTCAATCTTTCATGAATCTCTGAATGTCTGAGTTCATGGACGATGCAATTTTGTCATGTTTCTGTTTTTGTTTTGCTTGGTTGAAAATTACGGTCTTTGAATGTTTTATTTCTCACAAAGTTGTTGCAGTCGACATACTGATAATAAAAGGGTGTAAATTTACACCTTTTTGTCCAACCAGTAACACCTTTGGGGTGTAAACATGCCCAAAGGTGTTACTGGATTGTCAAAATGTGTAAAATTACACTCTTTTATTTTCATGAGTAAAGTTATTTTGCGTTTTTATTTCCCGAGATCTCACTTAGGATCTCTGTTAGGCACGCGCTTTGTGAATTGACTATACCGCTAGGCTTTTCGCTGTGTGGGTTTCGCTGACACGAGCTACATCTGCGACGACCTTCACGCCTGCTGTCGACCTGAAAAGCTCCTGTTTTCCAATTGCTAACCGAAGCACAAGCCTATAGGTTGTCACCTTTGCATGTCCTTGGCGGCTCTGACGCCCGCAAGCCGACACCCAACCATCAAGGGCTCCCAACCTTCCTCCAGGGTAGGGTTTGGCCAGCCCACACACGGTGCATCCACCATCCCGGGGTACCTACCCACCAGTTGCGCAAAAGGCCTGATCAGGAGGGCTTCGCTGCTGCTTTAAAAGGGTTCCCTTGCCAGAGGAGGTATTACTCGCAGTTAAAAGTTGCTAGCAGAAACGACAATTCATTAAGTCCACTGTTCGGTTTAGTTTCACCGCAGCAGTTTGCCGATCACAATGAAGTCCTTATTCTATCTAACTGCAATTGTTGCCTTGGCATGCCTGGTAAGTGTTCTTCTGGTGAATTGTGATTTGACAGTGTTTAGATTACCATCCTAGTTACGTTACCGTCTGATTCCAAAAGGTTTTCTTCGAACGGACATGCCAATCGTGTCATTCCGCGGTTCTTCATGTTACCATGCCAGGACGAGATTTTTAGGCCAAATCAAAAGTTCACTGTCAAATGAAATGTGTGATTGTAAGCCTGGGTTTGATTCCATTCATGAAAATGCTTTCACTTTGGCCAGAAATTTAATTCGTCCAAGGACCCAAAGTCCTTCAAGTGTGAATCACGGGTAATTTGTCTTTAATTGAACCCTCTTCCTGTTATTGGCGTCCATGGAAGCCACGAAGGATCTTAAACCCCTAAAGTCCTTTCAGCCAATTCCCTTCAGCAAGTAGAGTGAATACTAAAGGTGTGGTTTCAGTCAACAAAATTAAGGCTGAAATATCAAAATTATGACTTTGGAAGTTGATGAGTTGAAGAAGTTGAACGGATGCACAACTAAAGCTACAGATAGGCCTACTGGAATTTTAAAATATGTCCTAAAATTAAATCAACAGTCATAGGGTGATGATCTGCGTCTCGAGAGTCATTTCTGTGACCGGAAAAAATACACTCGTAGAGACACAATTTCTCAACATGCTGTAGGTAAACCGGTTCCAGTGCATGCGATATTGAAGAATAATAGGCAAACGTTGTTTGATTCACAACTTTTGCCTTTATCAGTCAATTTCTAAAAAACGTTTGTGAAAATGTCAACTGAGAAAAGTATTGCCCAGAATGTTGAAAGTTGTTCGTCGAATTTTCTGCAAAATGGAATCACCTTTGAGGTTATGGAGTTACTGCTTCATTGAACCCGGCACTGCGCAGGGCAGCCCAAAAGTTTTTGGCCATAGCAAAAATTAAATTTGCCGTTTGCATCATAATTTCAAATCTGAGACTTTATCCAGGTCGAACCACACAGGTGTGAGCACTTTCATCGGAACTACACGTGATAAGGATGTTGTTTCGAAGGTTGACATCCATGATAAGCTTGAAAAGCTTATCATGATAAGCTTTCCATCAAAGCTTTTCACGGCTGAAAATTTCCACGAGCACTGAGATACCAGGGAAAAAAGATGCCTATGATGCCAACAAAACTTGCGAAAAAGCTTTCACCATGCTATAACTTGCTTGGTCCAAATCTGTTAGAACAAAATAGGAGGTCGCTGCCTGATTTTAGAGCAGAAGAACTGGCTGTTTTGCTTGATGGAGCCCAAAGAGAACTATCTATAGGGGGTTTGGTTTCGGATTTTGGGAAAAAAAAGCTTGGAAGTTAAGTTTGGTAAAACCCTCTGACAGAACTACCTTGGAGTTTGGTGTCCAACTTTGGAGTAGAAATTCTCTCACGGCGGAGAGGAGGGTCCGGTGGAAAACGACTTCGGTGGAAAGATCGGTGGGAAAAGCTCGATTTTCAATTTGAGGTCGGATTGCATGACGGGGGCTGTCAATGGAAGTCGAGAAAACCCTGTCACATTCGCGCGAAATTCGCACCGAAGTAGTTTTCAACTGCATAACCTTCCTTCTCTCTTCTGTCAGTTTTCTTGCCGTATATTTTTGCGATGGACCAGTTGGTTATCGCGCGGTAAAAAACAAGAAATTACTATTTCTATGTCACTTTCCTTTCTTTCCAACAGATTCCGCCATTGGCTGCATCGTCAGCCGACACCCAGCTCCTCGAGGAAGATGACTACTCACCGATGAGCCTCGCCAAGAGGCTCTCCCCAATTGCCGTCCTTCCTCTCCTCTTCTGGCTCCTTCCGATCTTGGCGCCAGTCCTCATCCTGGTATGGGTCATTGTTTTCTTTGTTGCCTTAGCCGTCATTGCCCTCCTGTTCGGTCTGGTAATCGGTCTGACATTCCTGCTGGCCGGTCTCGCCTTCTCAGTGGGTCTCCTCGTCATGTTCCTGCTCGGTATTCCGTTGACGCCTGTACTCCTCTGGGTGATACCACTGCTCTGGTTCCTCTTCTTCTGGATCACCTGGGTCTTGGTATGCGTGGTCCTCTGGCTGGCGGTACTCATCTGGATCTTGATCTTCCTGTAGACCAATCGCCCCGCACCAGTAACCCCACCGGATCAATCAGCCCTACCGTTTGCAACTTAGAATCCCGGATGACTTCAACCGATAATACCGCTGTTCACTTATTTGCGCTGTTGCCTAATTTTCCAACTCTTGCGTCTCGCCTTATTCAGTTTTATGCTAAATTATAGCCTGATTTTGAACGTGTTTTGACAATGTCTTGTGTTTGAATTGATAAGTTGAAAATATCATCATAAATAAACATTTTGCAAGAATGGCTTCCGTAACTTTCAATCTGAGTTCGCACGAATTAAGAGGTTGAGAGGAGGGGGAGGAATGCATTTTGACGTCGAAAAAATCAGCTAATTTTCAGAGGATCAAGGGCTTTTGGGATTTGCATGACATTCAGTACACTTTGCGCCTTGTCATTCAAGTGTGTAACGCGTGAAACGAAAATCTCCGACCAGATATAATTCTGTTTAATGGAAGTTACCGACTCTGAATGTCATCACGAGATGAAAAATCATGGAGTGAGGAAAGCTGCCAACAGCTAGTGTATAAGAATAAATTTGCACCCAACATAGAAAATTGAATATTCATGGATTTTTTACAAAAATTTGGGAAATATTTTATAATTTATGAAAAAGTGACATTTCTCAACCTGTTTAAGTCTGGCACTTAACCCCTATGCAAAAGCTCTATCTTTGGGGGTAAGTTATTCCAAGTTGCGAGGCAGATCCGCCATTCCTATTTGAATCGGGAAATTTGCCTCGCAATCCAGAGCCAGCACGCCCGCTATCATGACGATCTCTCCGTTAAACTGTCAGAAGAAACCGAGGGGAAGGACACAAATAATTCCAGCAGTATCATTCAGGGACCAACATTTTCAACCCTTGTTTCGTCCTTTAAGGACGCCGCCGCTTTTCGAAATCCTCAAGGGGTGGAAGAAGCCACTTGATGGGGTTAAAATGGTGTCTGTCCGTCCCACTAATGCTTTAGGCGCTTGCAGGCTTCGGACTGCCAGAGGCGTGGTTTGGAGTACTCTAAAATACCGCTACTCACAGCTTATTTATTATTTATTTATTTATTTATTTCAGCAAAAAGACAGCAACAAGGAATTGGTCGCTGTTAAAACATGCATGCAACGAGGCAGTTTGTCAAATTAATAAAAAATCGACGAATAAAATAAAAGAAAAACGAAGTAAAAAGATGCAAAATTGAATAAAAGGATGTCAAACACATGAAAACTCATCAAGATCGTCAGTAAAAAATTGAAGAGAAAACAGAAACTGGTGCGACAGGTCTGGAGAGCGAAGGACGTAGTCAAGAAAACCTTACCCCAAGCTTTCCAGCTGTAGTTGAGATGATAGAGGATAATTGCGGCTTGCGCCCCCTGATGGTCGCTCAGCAGCTTGTCCTCACATGCGGAAAAACGGTAGATTTCAAATCGAAAACCGCCGGATTTAAGGTAAATTTTATTCGCTCCCAGAAGTTTGCAGATCTAAGGGCCCTATTCTTTATTTATTCTTTACACAATACGACTGCAGAGATGGCAGAAGGACTTAACTACAAAAACGAATAGTGCGTAGGCCTATAGGAACAACTTGATTCTAGAAAAACGTCACATGGAGATCTTATAGAAATTTAAATTCAAAAAGTAAACAGAGAAGGCAACGTATTAGCTTTGTGCAGCTTTGTGCAAGAACGCAGAAATGTTGGCCGATTCAGAAGGTTGGGAGTTCCAGTCACGAATGGTTCGTGGAAAAAAAGAATTGTGGTAAGCACTGGAAGAGCATGTGGGATGGGTAAACCTCGCACCATTGTCTGTTCTTCTCTGAATGGATTTCAGCGAATAGCAAGGCGGAAGCTGGAGCAGGACATCACCTAAAAGGATTGCCCGCAGAAGCTCCAAACGATGATGCTCTCGGCGTTCACGGAGTGTTGGCAAGCTCAATTCATTCAGAATTGCAGATACGCTGGAATTTCGGTCATAATCAACAGTAAAATGCGGTCTCAAGCTATTCAATAATTCAATTTTGAGTACATTACTGTCAAGCATAAACACGATTTGCATGAGATGAGTGAAATTATTTGTGATCATGGAACTATTGGTGGGAGGCGGGGGTGTATGTTCACGGTGCCGTGTTGTCAAAGGCACCTTTCTTTCAAACAAATTTCTTTACAAACAAATGTCTCTTTATTGACGATTTAGAAATAAAAATAGAAAAAAAAAAAACATTAATCTCAGAGGCATGGTTTGGAGACTGTTTGGATCAACAGTCAAATAGTAAAACATTAATTTGTGGTGATTTTAATTCCCCATCTTACCCATTTCTGATTACGCCAACGAACGGATTCTCAGGTAATGACAAATTTATGCAGAAATTCCAATTGCTCTTTTCACTAAAGAAAGCATTTGTGAAAAACCCCACTCGCATCACTAGCTCAACTGCCAACATTTTGGACCTTGCTTTTGCTAATTTTGATGTTCCATACCCGCAGGTTAGAATTGTCCCGGGTTTGTCTGACCATGAAGCCGTTCTAATGTGTTTCCCCGCCGATCAAATCAATAACCCAAATACTGAAAAAAGGCGCATCAGCTTTAAGGATTATTCCAAAGTTGACTGGGACCATTCAAATGCAGCATTATTGACAAACCCCCTCTTTGTCGAGGCCAGCATTCAAAACCGACCCATCGACGAAGTTTGGTCAACAATTAAGGGCACCCTTCTTGACTTTCTTGGTAAAATCCCAACAACTGGTAGGAAAATAAATCCGAAATATCCCTGGGTAAATCGAAAGCTTGAGCGCCTTTTTAATATGAAAAGGAAGGCTCACTCCAGATTCAAGCATAGTGGTTTGCCACGAGATGAGGTGCGATACTTGAAAATCAGAGATGAATGCTTTACCCTAAACAAAACCCTGATGAGTGATTTTTTAACTAAAGCTATTGAGAGCCAGCACTCCAAAAGCTTCTGGCAATATCTTAAATCCCTTAAAAAGAAACGTGGTATTCCACCGATTTTTGATTCTGCAACCGGCACTCCTTCAGATGAGCTTTATGTTAAGGCGGTAACTTTGAATAATTACTTTTCTAGCGTGTTTGGTAACTCGCCCGCTATTTCTTCTGCTCATTCTCATTCTTCCTTGGTTGCCAACGCCCGAGATTCTACATTGATGTCCTTGGATGATTGTAACTTGTTTATTACTGTAGGTGGTGTTCTAAAACTTCTGCTGCGCATTAAACCGAAACAATCCACTGGTCCGGATGGAATTCCCGGGAAACTTTTGAAGAAACTCGCACCTTCCATAGCACCTGCGTTTGCCGCCTTATTTAACAAGATTATCCGTGAGGGACAGATTCCCAAAGATTAGAAGCATGCAAATGTTATACCCATCCCTAAGAAAGGAGCTACATTAGATAAGCCTGAAGGATATCGCCCTATTTCCCTTACGTGTATCACCTCGAAATTGTTTGAGCGGATAATTTGTAATTATATTCTTGCAAAACTCCAATCGCTGAATTTTTTCCATCGCAACCAATTTGGGTTTTTGGGCAACAAATCATGTGAAGCACAGCTAGTCCTTTTTGTCGACGACATTGCTCGTTCACTGGAGAAAAGAGCATTTGTCCATGCAATTTTTTTGGATTTCGAAAAGGCTTTTGACTGCGTATCCCACATCAAACTTATTGAGAAACTACAAATCTACAATTTCCCCATTTTTTTCATCAGAATTATTGAATGCTTTTTAAACGGTCGATTACAGCAAGTACGAGTATCTGTAGAGGGTGCTACTTCACACACTGTACAGGTTACTTCCGGAGTGCCCCAGGGCAGTGTCCTAGGCCCCTTACTGTTTCTCATATACATCAATGACATCGCAGACAATGTGAACTCATCAATTCGCCTTTTTGCGGATGACATTGTTATTTATAGAACCATTGAATCTGAAACTGACCACAGGGCGTTGGCAACCGACTTGGAAAATGTTTCTGACTGGTGTTCGAGAAACGACATGAAAATAAATACCACTAAAACCAAAGTAATGTACTTTGGCAAGCCTGCTTCATATCATTTGCAATCATACTGTGTGGACGGGATGGCCTTAGAAATTGTCCCAATATTTAAGTACCTTGGTGTGTACATAAGCCGCGACTTATCATGGAAAGCCCACATCCACTCTGTCACAAAGAAAGCCTCAAAGGCGCTCTCTTACATCAATAGAAGCCTGAAATTTGCACCAGCTGCCCAAAAGAAACTTGCCTATATCACAATGGTGTTACCCATACTTGAGTATGCGTGTGCTGTGTGGAGCCCATCCAAGAGGATTGACATTCAGGAAATTGAAAATGTCCAGAGACGCGCAGCTAGAGCTATACTGGGGGACTATGGTAGATTATCCAGTGTAACTACCATGTTGAGTGATTTGAACCTGTGCACCCTTGAATCCCGACGCCGTGTACACAGCCTCGACCCACAGCGATTGATAGACCTATTGATAGCGATTGATAGACCTATATAGGCTGTGCCTCGACCTATTCAGGAAATTTGTTATTGGTGATATTGACGCAGCGATTCCTCCAGATTATTTTCTGAAACCTGTCCAACGTCGAACAGACCATGGTCTCTGTTTCACAACTTCTGTGATAAGAAAGACCGTCCTTGCTGATTCCTTCTTTCCGAAAACAATTGCCATTTGGAACGCTCTTCCACGTGACACGGCTTCAATTAGAACCTCCCTTGCTGTCGTTTCTCGAACCAGTCATTAGAGTCTAAATGTTTCTTTTGCTCGTTCCCCTTTGTTGCATTACTGGTTCGTGTTTGAATAGGTTTATTTCCCTGGTTTGTTTGAATTACTTATTAGTTGCCAATGTTTTGCGCATTCTCTGTTTTTCTCTTCTTCTCATTTTGTAATCACCTGACAAAGCTTTTGCTGCCTTTTTTTTTAACTGGCTTCGCCAATAGATTGACCGTTGCCAGGATAAACTTTTTGTGACAATAATAACAATAAAAAAAAATAATAATAATTATTATAATAATTTCCAGTGATGGCTCTGGCAGCCCGACGCTGAACCCTTTCTCGCGCATGAATATCACAAGCCAAGTAGGGATCCCAGAGAGCGTATGCATACTGAAGGACAGGGATAACTAAAGTTTTAAAAGCTCTTAACTTGACTTTCATTGTGGCTTTCTTTAAATTTCGGATCAGAAATCCAAGTGATCTACTAGCTTTAGAGCAGACGGAGGATATGTGTAGTTGCCAACTCATATCACTGGAGAAAATACATCCAAGATAATTATAGCTAGAAACAGATTCAATAGCAATATCTTTTAGTTTATAAACAACTCGATTAATGGCTGTCAGTTTTCTTTGCCTTGTAAAGATGATAGATTTGCATTTATCAACATTTAAGCTCATCTTCCACGTGGCACACCATGCTTCAATAATGTTCAGGTCGTTTTGCAAAGACATGTGATCCTCATCATTTGTCACTTTACGATATAGCACCTCACATCGTCTGCAAATAGACGAATTGAGCTAGAAAGGCCTTCAGTTATGTCATTTATATACACTAGGAAAAGGAGAGGTCCCAAAACACTGCCCTGAGGCACCCCTGAAGTCACTGAAAGATTTGAAGACCTCATCCCCGAAACAGTTACATGATGAGAACGCCCTTCCAAAAAAGAGCACAGGAGGTCCAGCAAAAAAGGAAGGTACCTTTAGTCTGGCCAATTTTAAGATGAGAAGCTCGTATGGAATTACATCAAAGGCTTTTTGAAAATCAAGGAAGACAGCATGACCCGAGGCCTTTTCGTCAAGAGAGCGATGAATGTCATCTGCAAACCCTATCACGCCCGCCAAATGAAAAACGAAACAGGACAGGGTGGCCGCAAAGAGCATGCTCTTGAAAATCTCTGTGAGAATTGACGACAGGATTCTTGGTCTGGGTTTTGACATCTCTGAATAACTTTTGTTTAAAAAGACCAGGTTGTCTAAAACAGTTAACCAAACAGTTTTCTGTGCCATAAAATACAATGCATGCCTGATTGCTACGCTACATTGTCGGAAAGTCAGGTAATGACTGCTGCCACAGGGAAGCCCAAACAACTTTGAACGTACAAACGTCCGTTTTTTCTGGACAGAACTGCGCTCGACATTTGCAGCGTTTTCGCGCCACGGAAATAATTCAACTTCTTTTGCCCATTCTTAGAGTTTCTGCCGTTTTCATTTCATGTTCTCTGCATAGAAGCGGTGGAGTTAGTGCACCCATACATATGTTTTTCCCATTTAACTGGTGCCTCCGAAACTTTTTTTCTTTCATTTTACTCTTATGCAGACTGTAGAGATTAAATCGCCAGATTTCAACAGAGCTTTCGGGAGCTGTCAGATTTTGACCTCTGGTTTTAAAGATGATCTTTGATTCCTGCAGCATGGAGTTTTTGTTTGACAAAATCAGATCAGTCGTAATTTTTTGCTTGTACGAGTGCATTAATTTCTTCGCCACTATACGCCTCAAGTCGATTTTGAAAAACCGGCCGCTGCTGCATTATTTCCCCATGTGCAGTTGACAGGCGGAGCAATCACTTCACTGCCCTGCCCT